>JAOTAY010000041.1:31835-46423 GCA_025629805.1 Erythroxylum baracoense | reverse complement strand
TTGGACTAAACATAATGAACATTGCTAAAGTGAGAGAATACATAGTTAGGTAATGACAATCCTAAGTTGTTAAATTGATACTTTGATTCATCATTTTCTAAATTTGTGTTCTTACTTTTGTGACAACCCTAAAGTATGTATGTATGACTCTTAATTTTTATATTTTGGATCTTTCAAATCTAATTATTTGAGTTTCCTAAACAAAACGAAATTTGGATCATTTTGGTGACTAACCAATCCTTGTGAGATGATACCTATTTATACTGCGATTTTCAATCTGTATACTTGCAAGATAAGAGGTTGTAATTTAAAATTTAGAAAATTACTATCAAACTGCCTGCACTACTTTGATTCCGATCATAAGTCTGTTGCATTCTGACTTGATAATCATTAAACAATTGATACCATATTTGTTTCATAGTATGTACATGCTTTTGAGCTTCACCGCCATACAATGCATTATAAATATATTCAACCATGTCTATTTTGTATCTCGGGTCTAACACATATAACATTACAACAATATCTCCAACCTTAGACTAATAAGAAGTCAGCTTCTCTGCCATCCACTCTGCCATAGTCTGAATAACTTCATTGGAGTCAAACATCCACAATGATAAAACATGCTTTATGTTGGACATAGTGATAAAGATAATGTGTGAAGTTGGATATTTTGTTCCTGAGAACAATTCAGTCGCATTATAGAATATTTTCAACTTCATATAAAGATCTTTAGCCAAGTCCCATTGATCTTTTGTTGGCATGCATGTATACTAAGAATCTCTTTCGGCTAGTATAATAAACACCTAAGCATATAGGATTGCCGACTCCAACATCTTAAAGGTTGAGTTCCATCTAGTTGGACAACCAAAAACCAACTTCTCTGAACTCGTAATTCATAAAATTTGTACACTATCTTTAAAGTTCCAACTCTTTTAAGAGTTGCACTCCAATATAGAACATTATTCTGAAAACAATATATTGCTTCCTTTATCGTCTTCAACCCATCCTTCACAATCAAGTTAAGAATATGCGCAAAATAAAGCATATTAAATAACTTACCTCCAACCAATAAGCTCTCAACCCGCATATTACCCTTCAACTTCTCAATCATAGCATCATTCGTGCTACAATTGTCGACTGTAATGGTGGATATTTACTTTTAGAGATTTCCTGAGAGATTGTTTAAACTATGGCTTTAGACCTATTCTTATGAAATTTCTTTTTAACAAAGTTCATTAAATTATGACTATTTGTGCTACTTGTAGATCTATTCATTTATTAATTATGCATATCTATAAAAAAAATTGTACATGAAACACCTATCAAAATAGATCAATGTAATTGACATATTCGTATCAATCTAATCGATCAAGAACAAATTTACATAATATAACATTAAAAACACCACTAATAAAAGCATTAAATAAAAATCTATAAAAAACTAGTCCAGAATCATTAGTTAAACTCAATTACCGTGGACCTAATCTTCTAATGATTTCTGCCTACAAGACTCCACTAGCTACTGACTCTCTCCAACTCATCAAACAAATGGAAAAACAATTTTCAACTACCACTGGTGTATTCACGGTCTTATCTACCGAATGGAAGCAGTCCATCTGTCAACAACTCCAGCACTACCTAGCTCACTAATGTATTTATTGTCCCTCCACCTCAAAAGCAAACAATGATAATTTTTCTGATGAAGTAATTATTGAAGATTGAAGTACTTATTGTCCCCCCACCTTAAAAGCAAACGATGATAATTTTTCTGATGAAGTAATTATTGAAGATTGAATAGTGTCGATTGTAATTATTGTTGATTGGTCTGCTTTGGTGAAAATTGCATAGCTACTGAATACCTTTATGAAAATTTCTCTTTCTTTTGCGAACCTTTCTTTATAATTCTTGACTGCAATGATAAATCCAATGTAGAATTGGGTCAGGCTATGTAAATTTGTTAAATAAATTATAATGCTCAAATTCATCAAATAGTATTTCAACACGTTTGCCAATTTTTCAGATATATGTGATGTTGGCACATAAATAAACTTATCATGTACAAATATTACCATCATTAATCATAAATTCATAAAATAATGAAAAAAGTAAATGATAACAATATTAAAGTATATAAATTACTTCAAAAGTTTATTGCATAACGTCCAATCATTGTCAATATAATGTGTTGTCGCTATGTAACCCTTTTTTTAATCAATTGTCCACATGTCCGTTGATATGGCATTTCGTCCTTCAACACTCGACAACACTGTTAATTTCTCTCTCTTCTTGTCCTCATAAATTTTGAAAATATCCTTCCTCAATGTATTCCAGCTTAGAACCTTGAAAGTCAGTTAGAGTGAATTAAGAAATATCCTTAATCTTTTGCTTTCAACCATAGACAATGGTTGTTCATCTTCAATAATCATATTAGCCATCAAAATCCTTAATCTGATGTTGTCAAAAGTTGTTATGGTCAATTTCATTCTTCCCTTTCATAAGGTTAAGGGTAAAAAATGTTTGACCTCTTAAAACCATCTTCCTTTTAGTACATGATTGCATATGTCTCTTTAAACGAGACATTCCACCTTTCGAACCACTCGAATACAACTTTTGACAATACTTGCACTCTGCTTTTTCAATTCTGTCAATAGATATATCTTGTCAAAGTGATTCCAAACTTCATTTTTATGTTGAGTAACTTGGTTCTAGTTGAACTTCTATCCTCACTTAGTGTTGGAATAGAAGTTTCCATTTCTACCTTCGGTATTGGATTAGAACTCTCAATTGAAAGAATATGCTCATTCATCCGACAAAAAACATATAAATGCCTAAGGTTAGAAATAATCAACATAAAATAAAGGTTCGTTAATTTAGAGTACTTTGTTTTAACTAAGATTGGTTAAACTTCTGAGTTTTAGCATTAGTGAACATTTAAAATATTTTGATTATCAATGCAAATTTGATATGATGTTAGTAACCTTTTCATCTACTTGCTTATCTTCCATGTTGTATTTATGTATGATATATAGCTAATGCTTTACTCTGATTTGCTTGTGACTTAGATTTCAAATAGCTTTTTGGAGAGGTTCCATCAATAAAAAAGAGGAGTCAAATTAGAAAAGAAAAGAAGATAAGTATGTCTAAAAGATTGGAGATAATCAAGCTGTCCTCTCAAACAAATTCTGAGTAATATGCCTTATGTTGTAATAGCTTGATCTTATTTAAAAACTATGCTAATATTATATTCTATAATTTCTAAGACAATAGACGAGGCATTAACCTAAAAAAAATTGAGTATTAGCTATGCAAGAGAAATTAAATCAACTTAAATGAAATAAGGTGTAGGTAATAATACCAAGATTGTCATACCATCCCCATTATAGGTAATAAAACCAATTAAGTATTAAATCAAGGTAATTCAGATAACAGACAAGGTATAATACCAAATATCTCCTTAAAAAACATATGTATAAATGCCAACCAAAATCAAACGACTTAGGTTTAAATATATACTTAAAATATTTTCTTTGACACAACTTATAAGTTGTTTAAGTGATTGAATACAAAGCTAACCATGTTAAAGCCCTATACCAAAACTCAAAACATCATAACTAGTTTAATTGTCCAACTACTTTTGTAAAGCACCCATAATAAAAAAAACCTAGAATAATTAATCCTTACAAATAAAGAACAAAATGGAGAGACATAAGAATATAATATGAACTTATAAGGGCTTGAACCCAAACAATCAAATAAAAGAAACAACAATTCAAATTGGACACGAAGTACAAAGAGAAAAATGAAACCATTTTCAATGGAATAGAACACATTAAGTAAATGTAATAACCATTTAGGAAAAGAAATTAAAATTAAAAGAGTTTGTTTTAAGAGAGAAAGAAATTCGTCTGGTTAAATATTTTCCAAGAGAGTTGAAATAGATGACAATGTATATATTTTATTACATGTACAAATTGACTAGTATAGTTTAATAAAATCAAATAATTTATGGTTTATTTCATAATTGGTTGAAATGGACATATTTGCAGCTAACATTTAACTAATTTTGATGTCATTAACACCAACTCTCAACTCTGAACAGGAAGAAGTATTCTCATTAAAATTCAAGCAAACGTAATTACCAGTGTAAACCCTTCCCTAATTTCTTAAAATTCATTGTGAGTGAGAGCCAGATGCTAGTGTTATGTCTTTCTTGGTTTTAAAGTGAGGGCTAGGCTCCAATATAAATTGGATTGAAGATGTTTGGAGATGAATAGAAAGCTGTTTTATTTTTAACAATGTGGCATCTTTGCGTTGAAAGTTTTGATGAATGAGTATTATGTAGAATTGTCCAGATTTTCATTTTTAGCATTGTTTATTGATGCCTTTCAAAATTCTTTTCCATTATTTGTTTATTGTGTAATCTTACATATGTTTCTGAGGTTACAATCTTAATAGTAATTCTACAGATTCTCCTCTTCTTTAGAGAATGAAAATCAATCACAGAACTATTAAAATTGAACAGAAATTTATAAGTGATAATAACACAAGATTTTAGAAGTTATTGAATTCCATATTTGAGGATTCGGGGATATAAGAGAAACTTTTGAAAGTCGAAGCACCAAACTGAAATGATGGTTCAAATTCCAAAGATCAAACAATCAAAATTCATTTTTTTTAAACATAGCAGGGCATTTCATTAAACAATATAAATGCATTATCCCATATTCCCATTATTAACATTCAATACAAAGTTCTCAAATCAGCCAAATCAAACCAGTATCACCAAACCAAACCAAAATAATCTCAAAAAAGTCAACAATTAATAAAAAACCAAATTTCAGAAAAGATATTACCTTATTCACTATACGTTGGACATATGCTTAGTTAATGCATTGGTGACTTCACGGAGCTAGGGAAAGGACGGATGACACAAAGAAGAATGAAGGAAGAACGTAAGTGGGTGACACGAAGAATATGAACGGATGAAGAACAGAATCCAAACGCAAAGAAGAAGTGAAGAAGAAGAACAAAGGAGATTTGTCGTGCGTGCAGTGTGCATGACTAGCTGGGTGATTGAGGGGGGAAGGTTGGAGTCAAATGAGAGTAAAACGAAGTCGTTTTGCTAATGAATTTTTTAAAACTTATAACTTAAATGACTTAGTTTTTGCTTGAAACAAAATTACATCATGTTGTCTTTTGTATTTGTGTCTGTAACTTAAACGACCTCGTTTTTCATTTAAAGGAAGACGATGTTATGTGGAAGTTATTTTTAAAATGTAACAAGTAAAACAAAGTTGTTTCGTTTGTAGACAATAGGTGGGCCACAGAACGGACTGCCCCAAGCCCAGCTTGACGTCCTTGACCTATAATGATTCGGATCAAACTTATCCAACCTGTAGTCCGGTTTAATTAGGCTAGGCCTGTTGACTACAAGACGAAACGAGTTATTTTTGACATCCCTATTTGTAAGTGGAAGAACTGCTTTTGAAAGGATAAAAGAAAAAGAAAATCCTTTAAATAGTGTTTAACACAACATAAAGAGAAATATATTATAATACATTATCTAACTTATGTAATCTCTACTGTAACTTAATTCTCAATTCCAAATTTCAGCATCAAATCCTTTATAATCAAATCCTGTAAATAAAATTCAGAGCGAGTTTTACCTGTTTACTTTAGGTAGACCTACGATTTTATATTTGTGGACGTGTTGAATAAACCATTGTTGGTGTAAAGAGAGCACTAGCGGGCTTGATTGGTGGAGATGAGAATGGACACATCAAACTTGGTTTGGTTACAAGGAAATGTCTTAAATTCGACATGTGAAGCTAAAAAGGGATGAGATATTTTGTTTCGGTTATGATGTATCTATCACGTTTCATTAAATCTCATCCACACATTTATATGGATCCTATATAAATATATAAGTGAAATTTAATAAAACAGGATTAGAATAGAGTTACTGAAACAAAAGATTCAATGTGGCTAAAACACGCTCAAAAGGAATGTTCCAAATTAGGTTGACCAAGTCTGGTATCAAAAGATCAGCCTGCACATTTTGAGTTGACTTTATAAGAAGAAAGTGTGAATGAAATATATGTGAAATCGAAATGGAATGTGATATGTTCGCCAGATTTTAACTGAGTCCAAGTTATCAATTTTAGATAAATCGATAATTCCAGATCAAAAACAAGTTTTTAATTTCACATAAATTGATAAATTAAAATAAAAATAATCTTAAATTTATAAATATTAATTAAGTTGATTGATAAACTAATAAATCAAGAATAGAGACCCATTTAAATTTATAGATATGTATTGAGTTAATCTTGTCATTTGATTTTAAGTTCAAATTACTTATTCATTAAATCAATTATTTGAAATATATAATTTATAAATTGTTATATATTTTTTAGATTAATCTTATTATTTATTATTATATTAATCACAAAATTGAAATACAAAAACGACATTAATTTTAGTAAATAATATAACTAGTCATATTAGCACCATCTTTATTAATTTTAGAGGTACAGTTAGCAAATTATTATCTATTACTTAATTAATATTTTTTATTTATTCAGTAGAAATTTACTGAGATTCAAGATTTAGAGAGGTCCAGTAGTGTGTAGTTTTACCCCTAATTAGTAGATTATAATCAAGGGTCACAAAGATTAAGTTTAAATTTTGAAAAAAATTAAATTTTTGATTCAATTAAAGACAATTACATGATAATTATATAAATTAATTTAATTCAATTTTTATATTTTATCATACTAAAAAATTATCAAATTTAATTTATTCAAAAAAGATTTTAACACGTATTTCTTATCGAATCTAAAATTTATAGATGGTGATTACTTTTAAAAACTTATTATTGTTCTCTAAGACAAGCTATTGAAGCCTCACAAATAGATAAATAATTCTATGTACTTATTCTATATAATTCGAATTGCAATTATATATCGATAATAATAAGTTAAATCAAGTTTAAATTTTAATACATTTGAATTCAATTAAATATAATTAATATATATTAATTAAATATTGATTTAATTATTTTTTTAATTTATTGAATTATTAAATTTTATTACATTTTAACGCAATTCGCGATTGAAGTTTGATTAAGTGAAATTATTTATTTAATATTTTTTAATTCATTGGTCAATTTGAAGTTTGATTCCTTAATTAATTTATTAAATAATTAAGTGAAATTATTTATTTAATATTTTTAATTCATTAGTTAATTTGAAGTTTGATTCCTTAATTAATTTTTGTTAATTCATTAGTTAATTATTAGTGATAATGGTAGGAGAAAACTAGTGCTCTCTTAATAATTGTAAAAGCCCGTTATGGTTGGGCCTGAAGTGTGATGCTCCTATGCTTCAGGGCTTCCTGGATCATGGGCTTCTGTTATATTTTCGGATAAATTCTTCTGAATCTAAAAATGTCGGTTATTGAATCATCGAATCCAAATTTCAGTTATTAGTTATATTATTTGTTAAACTTGAAATAAATATTTACAATTAATTGAACTCTCTAAATTATTCTATATCCTAACATATCTCCAATAACAAGAAAAAGCCATTTCAAGAAAATTAAAAGGTAGTAACAATTTACCAGATTTATTGTAGAAAAAATATAATTCGAAATTTTGAGTTATAAATTATATTCTTTATTAAAATGTTAAATTAATTTGAAAATTTTTGAATATAAGTATTCAATTAATCCGATTTTTTGAATATAAAAATAAATAATTGATGCACTAAAACTCTAACAGTAGCAAGTAGCTTACAACACATCTCTTCCGTATTAAACTCTATCAATGCATTTTGGGCTGGTCATCTGGTCATTCCTAAGAAAATTATCAAAACCATCAAGAGGCTATTCGATAACTTTGTCGAATGGTGTTGTAGACTCTGTCAAACGGGCTAGAATGCACTGGAAGCATATCTTTTCTAATTAAACACAAGGGAGGCTTTGGTGTCATTTCCTTAAAGCTGCTAAATACCATGATATTAGCCAAAAGATTATAGAAGTTGACGATGGATAAGTAAGCTCTTTAGTGTCAATGGATACATGGTATATTCTTCAAGGGTATGAAGTCCGCAAAGCAAGCCCGCCTACTCATTCACGTGGAGAGTTATACTAAACACACAGGAACTTATGAGACAACAAATTTTCACCCTTCTTGGCAATGGCGCCTCAACACATTTCTGGTTTGACAATTGGTCATCTTGTGGTCCCCTATACAATCTGTTGGGAATGGAAAGTCTCAAAACCGTTTTACCTCTTGAGATAACAGTGGCTCAGGCTCTTGAGGATAAGCATTCATTCGCCAATCAAATAGTACCCTCCTATATCTGTAAGGCATTACTTCAAACCAATCTATATGAAAGAGAAGACTGAGTTGTCTGTCGGCTATCTCAAAATGAGAGTCTTTCTAGTAAAGCCTTTCGCGTATTTCTTCAGAGACAGAATGGTGTTCTTCCTTGGACTTGAGTGATATAGATAAAACACTACCACCCAAGGGCTGTTTTTACTTTGTGGTTAGTTATGCAACATCATCTACCTACGGTCGGCCAGCTGAGGATTTTCCTATACATACCAAACTGATGCATACTATGTTGAAGGGAGGAGGAAAGCCATGAACATCTTTTTTTTCCAATGTGCTTTTGTAAATCCTAACTAGAACATGATCCTTCATCATATGTGCCTAGCAATTGGAGCTCGTTTATTTCTTGGTGTCACCAATTTGTATGCAAAGATGACCCTGAAAGATGGAGCTTCTGCATAGTGCTATCCTTACTTGTCAAGGCTGTTTGAGATGAGAGGAGCCTTCAGAATTTTCAAAACAAAGGCCCAACCAAGGAACAATTCCTCAACATCTATACTTGCGGCTCAAAACATACTTCAGTCTTCGCAAGCTCAATTCCTTTAACATTGAATACTGGTCTAGAACATGAAAAGTTTAAGCACGTTAAACCGATTCACTAGCAATACAGTCGTTTATTTTGGGCTCTTAAATTATTCTAGAAACTCTGTCAAGCTCCTTATATAGCTTGTGTAAAACTCTTGATTGCCCTTAAAGCTTAATTCATTACATTTTATCAAAAACAAATTAAATCGAATTTGTTTAATATTGATTTGGGATTAAAATAAAAAAATTCAATTCACAATTTATATAAAAAAGAATTACACATTTTTAAAAAAGTTTATATTTCATATATAAACAAAAGAAAGGAATAATCTATCGAATAATAAATCCGATCTGACTAATATTAACCCATTTTTTCAAATGTAAAGATTCAACAATCGCTTAAGCAAAGTAGAAGTGAATAACCCTTTCGCTTATGTCACGATGAAATACTCTATTGGGATTTGAAATTTTCAGTTCAATCTGTTCTAGTTGAGTTCTGCCCGCATGAATCTTGCAAAAAATCAAGGGTAGGTAGTATTCTAACTTTATTATTATTATTATTAGAAAGATTTAAGGAACCAATGAAGGCTTGAAGACAACTGGAAGTCAGGCCATACCCTTAATTGCGAGCAATTTAAGTTGAACTTTGATTAATTTAATTCTTCAGATTCCTATGTAATTATATTATTGCCTTTTAAGGTTGACTTCAGCAAAAGAAGATCTCCTAATTGCTTTACATTTTTCAAGTAGTCGGGAAGAAATTTAGATGATTAATTAAACTAATTCATTATAGATTAAATGAGAAAAAAATAATATCACTTGGAATCAATAATGACTCTAGTTTAAGATTAAGAAAATTATAAATAAAATTAATTAATTAATAATTATAATAATTTTTCCATATATTTATAATTTTTTTTGCTTTTTCTAATATGAAGTTATAATAATCGAAATTAGATTTGCCGGGTCTAACTCAGTTTAGAGAATTGTAAAAATAATTATTTAACAATAAGGAGTAAAAATTGGAAAGTGTTAAATCTAAAGCAAAATTTTTAACTGAGTTTAATATTAGTAGTTAATTTTCGGTATTTCTCTTATATTTTTTAATTTTCAATTAGAGTATTAATAAAATTAAATTTCTATGAAGTAAATTTTATCATAATTAAATTAACTTTTTTAATGCCCTTAAACCTAAAAATAACGATGGATTATAATAAATCAATTATCAATATACTTATTATGGGTATATTCCACCAACTTGTGCTAAGAATCGCATGGCTTTTAGTAAAACTTAGATAATATCACTTCCTTCTTTAATAAAATCATCTAGAGGCTATTCAATAACTTTGTCGGCCGGTGTTGTAGACTTTGTCAAACGGGCTAGATTATAATGGAAATATATCTGTCTACCTAAACACAAAGGAGGCTTTGGTGTCATTTCCTTAAAGCTGCTAACTATCGTGATGTTGGCCAACAGATTATGGAGGTTGATGATGGATAAACAAGCTCTTTGGTGTCAATAGTTTTCAACAAGGGTAGAAGTATATGAATTCTTCAAAGTAAAACTTAGATAATATGACTTCCATGTTTAATAAATTCACCGGACCATTCAAGTCAATAACTTGTATTTATTTCCTATCATTATTAAGTCATCATTAAGAAAATGTCATTATCTTAATTAAATAATATATAAAATTTATATCAATGACGTTCACATTAATTTATACAAATCAAGTTGACATTTTGAGAAAAACAAACGACCAAGTTACCATGTGACCATGCTAAATTCTGTCTTTTTTTTTAAAGGCAAATTCTGTCTTTTTTTATCCTTATAAATATTTAATGAAAAAATTTAGAGTTTGCGATGATTAATAGGTATGGATAATTATTCACATTATAAATAATAAATATTAGTTTAGAAAATAATAATAACTATTGATAACTATCAAATAATATAATTAATAACTTATTTAATTACGATAAAAGATTTGTATAAAGTCGAATACATGGTAAAATTTTTATAAGTAAATAAAATTTTAATATAATAAATTTTAGAGTAAACGATATAAATTTTTCTCGTAGTTTAGGAAGCGTTACAATTTCATAATCTCTCTTTATATTTTGTAGTATTTCAAGAACATCACTTCTCTTAGAAATGATGTTCTTGAAATACTACAAAAATGGAGGGACGCCAAAAGCTAAGCAACATCCTTCCAACACCACCATCACCACCGCCGTGACCGCCACCACTGCCAAGATGGTTTCGAACAACTTAGCCGTGCTTAATGCCATGGACGATGCAGCCACTCAAAAGTACCATTTTGTCGTGTTGGACATCACTTGAATGGGCTTTTTCACCACGACCTACAACATTTTCTGCATAAGCGCCATAACCAAGCTTCTAGATCGCATTTACTTTTACGACCCGCTTCTTAAGGAGCCTGGTAGGCTTCCACAGTTCGTGAACAACATAGTCAATGGAGTGGCACTGACCGAAACTTTTTGCAGACAGTTGTACTTCGGTTGGCTTGGTGACAGAATCGGTCGAAAGAAAGCTTATGGAATGACCCTGATAATTGTTGATTTATGTTGTTTCATGCAGCCAGCTATGTTGAAGTTTGTGGAAGAGTTTGCAAGTTCAGTGAGAGTGAAGAGGAGAAGCAAAAAGAAGAGCAGAATTTCAACATTTAAAAGGAAGCTAGAGATGATGGTTTTGAGAGCAATTCAGAGATGCTTGGATTTGAAAACAAGAGTCCGAATGATTGAAAGCCAGAGTAAGAACGATGAGCAAAGCAAGACAAGCAAGAAGGATGAAGCTACATGCAAAGAATGCCAGGAAAATGAAAAATCCGAAGAAGTATAGCAAGAGCAGCAAAAACCTGGAGCAGAGTAATTAAAGTCTGAAAAAAATTTCTGAAGCAAAACCAGCTGAAGCAATTATGAAGTCTTACAAGTTAGGAAAACTGAGGAATTTAAAGTCAAAGCAACAATTGGCATTGAAGAAATGAAGTCAAGCATTAGCCTTTTTGGTTCCATAATTTTCAAGCATCTTTTGTTTTTTTTAACTTTTACAGCTTTATATCAGTAGAGAATCACAATGTCAGTTTCTGTTGGTATATGAACCAACAACTTTACTTTTGTTCCAGCTAAACCAATGAGAGGATAAAACTTGTCAAGATCCTACTCATTAGCTTTTTTTCCCTTTTATTTTTGACCATTGATGTAAAACAAGCAAGGATGGTGTGAAGAGCTAACTTGAAAGCTCGTAAAATCACATTCGAAGTAATGGAACAGTAGTAGCACTTTTGTGAAAAATATCATCTTTTTCCCTTCATCAGATTTTACAGTTTTTCCTTGCTTTTACTGTTGATTTAGTATTGTTATGAATGTGTGTATGATGAGTGGCATAAAAAAAACTTCTAAGGGTGGAAATGAAGCAGATTTGAAAGTGCAAAAATTTCCATTTTTCCTAAAGTTTCATAGTTCCTGGTTTTCTCAAACACTGATACTGAATTCTTACAATTCTAGAGAGATACATACATTGTTACTATTGAGTGACTATTATAGAGAGTACATCAAGCTTATAGAATGCTAATGTTGTTCTTCAGCAAAACTTTCATTCTTCAAAAGCAAATCATTTTAGCACAGAAGTTGCTGCTGAAGAGTGTAGACCCAAGGCAACTTCAAGCTTGAGATATTATAGTTCTGTTTCTACTGGAACTCTTGTAGTTCAAGTCATTTTACTAAAGTGTTTGTTGCTGGAGATTCTGATCCATCTTCAAGTTACAGTCTTAAGTATTTGGAAGGACCCATTGAAGTTAGCTCATCCTGCTGAAGTTCTGAAGTTCAGCTCTCCACTAGAGATTCTGTCGTTGAGATTGAAGCTGACTTGAAGTTCAGGACATATTGAAGTTTTTATCTTCAGCTCTACCATCCACAACCTGAACATACTGCAAAGACTTGCCGATTCAAGGCGAAACCATAGCATCCTCAAACAAATTATACAGACGGTGCTTCAAGCTCAATGTCTAGCAATTAGGTTCTGGATTCGAGAGCCACTCATCATTTGACATCTGACCTGCAAAACCTTACTGTGCACTCAGATTACAATGGCGATGAGGATGTCACTGTTAGAAATGGTAATGGAATTCCAATTATGCATATTGCTTCTTCTTCTGTACATTCTAATAATGCCAAGTTTTCAATCAATAATATCTTGTGTGCACCTGCTATTAAGCGAAATCTAATTTCTGTAGACAAAATCAAGCCTCTATTGAATTCTTCCCTAATCATTTTCTTATGAAGGATTTGAATACAGAGGCATCCTTGGTGCAAGGCCGGAGTGAAAAAAATCTGTATGAGTGGCCCAATCATACCTCTACTAATCAAACATCTTAACCATCAGTTAATTTACATGTCTCATCTCAAGTTTGGCATTGTCGTTAAATATATGTTGAATATA
Source organism: Erythroxylum baracoense (assembly GCA_025629805.1). Taxonomy (NCBI): domain Eukaryota; kingdom Viridiplantae; phylum Streptophyta; class Magnoliopsida; order Malpighiales; family Erythroxylaceae; genus Erythroxylum; species Erythroxylum baracoense. The sequence goes on along the minus strand of JAOTAY010000041.1, from coordinate 33,038 downwards.
TCTATTTATTTTATCTTGGCATATTTCTTTAAATTGACATATTCTTTATTATCTTGGATTCAAAAACATAGTTAGATAATGTTTTAAATAGAATAGAATTCTATCTTGAATATAGATGGGTATTTGATAAAGGATATGGCAGAAATTTCTATTTTGAATATAATGGACTTATGTGTATGAAGGAGCTAGAGGGCAAGACTGGAAGTCCTTTGTTGTAACTGAAGTTATCTGCATTAAAATAGTGGTTAAAGGGTTAAGGGCATTATGGTAAGTTTCATTGTGAATTATTCACTCTGAAAAGATACGAAGTAGCTTGGGTAAAAATTGACACCTACGGTTTATGTAGTGTGCTATGTGTGGATGTGAATTAATTTTTACGCAGGGGCAATTTTTGTGTGAGTGAAGGTTTTCTGTGTCTAGAATTTTTCATTACTACGTGACTTAGTTCTTTAAGGGAAACGGTTCGTCACCAACAATAGTTTCTGAAAAAGACATCTTCTAAAAGTTGTTGTTTATAATGATGCATACGTTAACGTTACTGGGTAGCTTCTTTATTCTGGCCTCATGACTCCTACTCTCATTGCACCTCAGAATACTATTTTCGGCAGAAAATACGTGAGTGTCTTGGTGGAGGTTTTGGCTGAGCGTTGATTGATGGTGTGTGCATGAATGGTGAATCCTTGATATGATTATTTTGGTAATTTGAGGGATTGTGTACGTGGGCTGAAGTAAGAGTAGTGTGTGCGTATGTGACTCCTTATCTAGTTTAGCGGCATGTGTGCATGACAGTGTTGTGGGCTGAAGGACAAATTTTGTGAGCTGCAGATGTTATGATGGTGCGCTCCTTTATGCGTGACTCTTTCTCCGTCTTGTTCTGGGTTGGTTGTTGGTGAATGAGCAGATCACGTGGTAGTGAAGTGCAGAAAATTTCAAGGCAGCAGTATATTGGGTAGCTAGTGTCATTGGTGAACAACTATCAGATTAATCTTCAGAAGAGCCGAAAATTTTGGGAAGTTGTTCTTTGTCTCTGTCTCAAGTGTTTTTATTTATGTTGAATTTTGATTGATCACTTGAGCTGTTTATTGCTTCTCTTTATTATCAAATATTGTTGAGAAAATCCTCTGTTGAGGTTAGTACGAGTCGGTCGTACTATTGGGTGTGAAATTCTTTCACGGGAAGTGAGGTTGAGTGATAGTGTCAAGG
>JAOTAY010000041.1:0-25480 GCA_025629805.1 Erythroxylum baracoense | reverse complement strand
TAGTTTATTAGACCTCATACATACAGATGTTAGTGGTCCCTATACAGTCACGTTATGCAATGCTAGATATTTTCTGACATATATAGAAGATTATTTCCACTATAACTATGTGTTCTTGCTTAAAGAGAAGTCTAAAGTTCTTGATAAGTTCAAGATCTTTAAGAATGAGGTTAAGAACTAATTGGAAAAATCAATAAAGATAATTAGATCTGACAGGGGAGGGGAATACTATGACAGACATGGGGTTGTAGGACAAGAAAAAGGTCCGTTTGCCAAGTATTTGGAATTAGTTGGAATAGTGACTCAGTTCACTATGCCAGGTAGTCCTGAGCAAATTGGTATGGCTGAAAGGCACAATCGCACCCTAAAAGACATGATGAGATCAATGTAAAGCAGAAATAACTTACCCGAATACCTTGGGGGTGAAGCCATCAAGACAACATTGTATATTTTGAATAGAGTCCCAAGTAAGTCAGTGCCTTACACACATTCGTGTATGGGGCTGCTCCGCTGAGGTAAGGTTGTATAATTCTTATGAAAGGAAATTGCAACCTCGTTCCACTCGTTGCTATTTGGTAGGTTATCCCTACCACTCTAAGCGCTACAGATTTTACTGTAGAGAAGGAGGGGCTAAAATAGTGGAATCGCAGTCGGCTAAGTTTCTAGAATACGATGCCTATAATAAGGGAGGATCCTCACATCCTCTAGGAGATAGCAGGACGGATACTACGATTATTTCGTATGTACCGCTCATACATTCAGGTCCTGTGGATGAAGGTCCGAGTACCATGCCTATACAGACACAGGGACCTATACCTATTTAGGAAGAGGTTTATGAGGTACAAGAACCTATGCAATTGCACAGATCCACCAGAGAAAGACGACCTGCTATGTCATCATATTACATAGTCTATTTAGGTGACCAAGACTATGGCATAGGACATGTTATAGATCTAGTTACTTTTACAGAAGCCATTTTTGGACCCCATGCGGACATGTCATGGGAAGCAATGAAAAATGAGATCCAATCTATAAGGTATAATAAGGTATGGGAGCTTATTGATTTACCTCAACATTGCAGGCATGTCAGTTGCAAGTGGCTATTTAAGATCAAGAAGGACACACAGGGTCAAGTTGAGCGGTTTAAGGCACGTTTAGTTGCCAGGGGATTCACTCAGAGAGAAGGAGTTGAATTCAATGTTACCTTCTCTTCTGTGTCCTCAAAAGGTGCATTTAGAGTGATTATGACATTAGTAGCTCATTATGACATAGAGGTAGATCAGATGGACGTTAAAATTGCTTTCTTGAATGGTGAACTTTAAGAGGAGGTCTATATGGAGCAACATGAAGGATTTTGGGATCATGATGCAACTGACAAGGTTTGTAAGTTGACTAAATCAATATACTGTTTGGAACAAACTTCCAAACAATGGTACCTAAAATTTGATAAGGTTTTGACCTCATTCGACTTTGTGGAAAACAAAGTTGAAAGATGCTTTTACTATAAGGTCAGGGGCAGCAAAGTTATCTTCCTATTACTGTACGTGGATGATATCTTGCTCGCGTCAAATGATTTAACCATGTTGCATGAGGTAAAGCAACTTTTAGCCAAACACTTTGACATGAAGGATTTAGGTGAAGCATCTTTTGTCCTCAATATACAGATTCATTGGGATAGATCTCAACACTTATTGAGTCTTTCACAAAGAGCATACATTGAGCGAGTGTTACAAAGGTTTAATATGGCTGAATGTAAACCTGTTGTAGCACCTATCTCTTATGGCGAGAGATTATCTTTAGCATGGTGTCCAAATAATGAAGTTGAGAGAGAGGCTATGAGGAATGTCCCTTACTCTAGTGCAGTTGGTAGCTTAATGTATGCCCAACTATATACTAGACCGAACATTGCATTTGTTATTGGATTGCTAGGTCGATATTTGGCTAACCTAGGTGTGAACCATTAGAATGAAGTTAAACGAGTGTTGAGATACCTAAAAGGTACCAAGGATTATACGTTGACATAAAAAAAAGTCAACGATTTAAAACTCATAGGGTATACAGACTCAGATTTTGCTATATGTCTGGATGATTGTAAACCCACTTCATTAACTAAATGACTTCACCCACTAGTATTTGTTAAACATGTATTCGGTATGGACATGTTAAGGTCCTTAGACAGCAGTAGTTAGGGATCATCGTATTTGTTCCTTAAATGTTTGTACATTTTAATGTATTATGACATTATGATTATTTATTAATATAGATGATCATCTTTTTATTCTCAGTAATAACTGTTCTTGTGTATAGTCATAATACATAAAAAAGTCTTAAGATTTATGTCAATCTTAAGTATTTAAAAGTCTTTGGGCATGTATATAGATTGATCTTGAGCTTATGTCATTTAGACGCATATAGTTTTATACGAATATCCTTAAAATTTCAAATGACATAGGGGGATATAAGTTTTTAATCCCATAAAGGTTTTCTAATGCAGTTTAGCATTCAGTTGGAGAACATACAAGTTTTCTCTAATGTTGGTTAGCATTCGGTGAGAGAAAATATGATTTCTCTAATGCAGTTTAGCATATGCGGTTTAGCATAAAGTTAGAGAAATCGAGACCTAAAAATGAAGATGATAAAATTTAGATCATACAGGTATCATCCTAGTTTGCCACACTCCATTTTTCCATTCATGTTAGTAAGGTATTATATATTTTTGATTATATTGGACTTGTGTCACACATGACACATGTGTTCGATATTTTTCAGTATCGAAAACCTTGCAAGATAGAATGTTGGACTTTCATTACCTTTGGATCAAATGTTTTTAATTTTTAAATTTGGTACCAATACAACAGCGTGACTTAATTGAGTTTTCAAAAAAATTTTAAACTTAAATGAAAACTGCAATTAATGATTATCCAAGGGGGAGAATATTGGACAATTTTGTCCTTTTCCATTATATGGACAACTATTAATTGCAATTTTTAGCTTTGTAATAAACTATCGGTTAAGTTACGTAATTTGATCTGGATAAGGGTAATAAAGTGGCCCAATAGATGATTTAAATCAATGGGTGAAAGTACAGGAGGAAAATAGATCCCGATTAGTGTGGATCGGACCTATATTGGGTTTGTGATGGGGAAGCCCGATATGGAAGTTATATATAAAGGTTAAGGTCTCCTGCAGTAGCTCATATCATTTGTAAGCATACAGATCCTCTAACCCATTAAGAGCGCTTACATTTTGGAAAAAACTATAGAAAGGCATTAACCACGTGTTGGTAATCATATTCTGTGAAGGTCTCGGGAGATTGGAGCTCATTTTGGCAACGAAAACTACTTCGAAAGAAGAGATGGAACTGAAATCAGGTATTTTGTATTTCCTTCGTTTTTAACCCTTTAATGAATGATCTGGGACATGTAATAAGGTCTATGCTACGTCTTACAACATTTACTTCAACCTCGAGCTAACATCACATCCAGTTGTTTCACACTAGCATTAGAAGAGGTGCCATCTAAAGACGAAGCTTTCCTCGCATTCCTACTAGTGTAGATATGGTCCTTTTTCTTATATGGATGCTCCTTATAAACTACCTGATGCAGATGGAGCAACCTATCATGCTAACTGTGAAAAAAGCGGCATTCCCCATAATCCCACCCATTTGTTCCAATTTAAAAGACTTAATTTGCAAGATCAAAACTAGGTCTGTCGAGATTGGACTAAATTACTCTACTCCTAATTAGTTAATTTTACGATAACTTCTTCCTTTCTTTATTGCATAACGTAATAGCCTTATATATGCAAAGAAACATAAAAGTTCCACATAAACTAGGACTCTTATTTAAGCTCTTTTAGGATTCTTAGAAAGACTCCTATTCAAGTTGTTTTTATTAACATAACTATAACAGAAACTAATACAGAAATAAGAGGGAAATAATAGACTTCTACTAAAAATAAAGTACTCCTTAATAGACTCCTAAGAAAACACTTATACTTTTCTAATAGATTCCTAATAAAACACTCATCCATATCATTAACATAAAATTTTCCTGAAATATCCTCCATATTCAAAAGTATGATGCATATGAACAAAGAATGTGAGAAACATTTTCCTCCACCATAGTTCAAATATGGTGAAGCCTTCTGTGCTTTCCAATTAACAAGTTGATAAATCTGATATGCATCATTTGAAGCATATATGAGTGATCTTAACCAAGCATCTGTTGGAAATACAACAATTGAACAAAGACCATCTTAACAATGACATGAAAACTAATTGGTGATCATTTCCTCAATTAAATGTGATTGTTAAGAATACATTGGTCAACTTTCTTTTCAATGGTGATCATCTTTGTCTCTCTTGGCCACATGTTTTTTGATAACTAAATCAATTAGAAATAGGATCAATTTAAGTGGATATAATGCTCACTTTTTCTACAAGTTCAACACATCACGTAAAAAGAAAGTCACCATGACAAGGCTTAAGCCTCCAATGAAAAATCTTAATGGCTTGAAAAGATAAAAATGGTTTAGGACTTCTCCACCTATTTGGATGTTTGTTAAAGAGGACAAAATTGGATATTCCTTAAGCAATGAACATATTCTCTACGTTTCCATTTCAGTAATTGAGATACTGGGTTTCCATGACTAAGCACAAAAAGCTTTTGACGTGTAATTCACTACCTCCAGAAAGGGAGAGACCACATTTTCCAGGAAACCAATCAGAAGATAACCAAAATTAAAAAATAATTAAGGGTCGTAGCTCAGGACAAAATCCTCCACTTGATATATTTAGCCAATAATTGGATACCCAAAATATGCCTAACGACAATAATTCAAATTCCTTTACCAACCATCAGAACCAAACATAACATGTCGCAGCAAAACCCAATTCAACGAAGAAGATACAAGATAGAGAAAAGGCTCACTTACATGAAAAAACTCTAACTGGTCCTCAAGATTCTCCAAAGTTGTTATGATCTCTTTAAGACTCTTGGCCTCTTAGATTACGAATTCATTATCATCCACCCGAAAATCCTTCACAAACATGAAGCTTGCCTGATTATTGTCCCACTTCTTTTTCTTTTGGGAAAATATTGAGGGAAAATAAAAGCTCCCACTTATTCCAATTTAAGAGACTCTTTGCAAGATCAAAACTTGAAATGAGGACTCTGACAAGTAAATTGGACCTTCTCCCTTCAAACTTAACAAGGTTTTCAGCTGGGCAATATAGGTTTTTAGGGGAGATGAACCGACTAGCATCTTGTACATCCCCAATAAATGCGAAAATTTCTTCAATCACTTTGTATTCTTACCCTGATGTTCAGCCAATCTCATTGCAAGGATAATCCTACTTTGCTGTAATCAAGCAATTGCAGCATCTCGTTCAGCCCGCTGTTGGATTTGGACAATTTACAAAATGGAACAAGTCGCATAAGATTCTCTTGAAATATCCTCCATATTCAAAAGTATAATGCACATGAACTGAGAATGTGAGAAACATCATCCTTCACCATAGTTCAAATATGGTGGAGCCCTCTATTCTTTTCAATTAACAAGCTGATAAATCTAATCTACATCATTTGAAGCAGACATGGTGATCTTAACCAAGCATCTGTTGGCAAATACAACAACTGAACAAAGACCATCTTGACAATGACATCAAAGCCAGTTGGTGTACATTTCCTCAATTAAATATGACTGTTAAGGATACATTAGTCGACTTTTTTTTTCACATACTTATTGATCCAACACTTAACTTCATATGGACCATCACGTTCGATAGTGATCATCGTTGTCTCTTTGGGCCGCATGCACCAAGAAGTTTACAGAAAAATCCTTATAGTGAGAAAAATTAACCGATATATTCTCCAAAGTCTTTATGCTTACTTTCATAGTTGGAAAATCTAAAAGGATATAATTTCACAAAATTTAATTCTGCCGCAGTTACTTTGAATTATATCTATGAATTGCTTGATGTAAAACAGCTATGTCATAAGTTTTTAGGAAAAACAAAAACAGAAAAGTTAAATACGAAATAAATAAATCAATATTCGAGATTTGATAATGCAGTTCAACATACTTTGCCTATATCTGCAGAGCCCCCACTTAGCTTAAACAACTTTCAGTTGTGATACACAATAGTTTTACTCAAGGCATTACAGAACTGACTCACCCAACCATTGACACTATCTTTCGCCCTTACAACTCGTGAAAGTAAATCATACTCAATAACACGATCACCTCGTGCTAACCTCAACAGAAGATTTTCTCAATAATGTTTGATAATAAAGAGAAGAATTAAACAATTCAAGTGATTTAAACAATAAAGACATCTAAAATAAAAATACAACTTTCCTGTAAATGCAGCTTCATCAACGAAAGAATGAGAAATCGTCCACTAAGAAATCTGCTGTAAACCTTTGATATTGTCAATGAAGCATCCAACGTACAACTAGGGCCGACCGTGGGTAAGGGCAGGGCGGACACTTGCCCAGGGTTAATCTTTATAAATTATAAAACATGATCTATTTTTATTCTTATAAAAAATAAAATGAAATAAAATAGGACTTATTCTTGACATTATAGAGAATAACAAAAAGACCCATATTTTGTTTATTTTTAATCTTTATGAGGACTTAAAAATAGGCAAAAATAGAAAAAAAATTTACTGTGCCCAGGGCCATAAAATATTAGGAACGGCCTTATGTACAGCACTAAAAAGGTCACCAAACAAACAATCGTTTCATCACCGAAACGTTATAAGCAATAGAGCTATAAAAACCACTCAACCTGTTGGAGTTTTTTCCACTAAAACATGATAATTAGACAGCCCTAAAAATCACGCAACCTTTGAAAAAAACCTGAAAACCTAGCTACCAATTTGGATAGAATCACCAAACAAATTCAGCTACCAAAAATAACTCAAAATATTCGAAATTACAATTGCCAAGTCATCATGTTCTAGTCGTTTTTTCCACACAATACAACCCGGAAAATATAAGCAATAGGTAGAGAAAACGCAACTGTCTAATGTAAATAACAGTAGGCTGTCAAAGATAACTCTTAAATTTTCAAGATTTTATCTTATGCAATCTTATCATCAAGGAATCCACATAAGTTAAAATACTCATTATAATAATATTTCACAAATAACTAATTATGTCTAATTATAAATAATGTCCAAAATATCATAATACATATCTTAACAATGATTTACCATTAATTAGCTTTACCACTACGCCGGCAAATGTGTGTAGAAGAAGACCTGCAGAGGTTTCGTTTTTGATAACTAAATCAATTGGGAATAGAATCAAGTTAAGTGACTATAATGCTCATTTTTTCTACAGTTCAGCACATCACGTAAAAAGAAAGTCTCCAAGACAAGACCCACGCCTCCAGTGAAAATTCTTAATGACCTGAAAAGATAAAACAACTTGAAAAGATGTAAATGGCTTGGGACTTCTCAGCCTATTTGGATGTTTGTCAAAGAGGACAAAATTGGATATTCTTTCAGCAATGAACATATTCTCTAGGTTTCAGAAAGCGAGAGTATGTTCAAATTGATTATTCATTAAATAACTTAATCATTAATTGACAAATTATTATATATATATTTTAGATTGATCTTGTTATTTGTTTTTTGAGTTTAAATTATTTATTCATTAAATGACTTATTTAAAATATGTAATTTATAAATTATTATTATATAAACTTGAAGAATTATTTAATACACGTCTAAAAATAATGACTAAGATTCTTTAATGCATTGAGATTTATACGATTTCTAAATTATTGACACGACACACAAAATTGTAATAATAAAAAGAAATATTAATTTAGTAAATAATATAATTAGTCATATTACGAGGTGCGGTTAGCAAATTATTGACTATTACTAATTAGATAGGTGAAATAAATATTTACAATTAACTTAATCCCCTAAATTATTCTATATTCTAACATAGTAATGTCTTGATATCCCCAAAATTGAGAAATACCCATTTTAAGATGACAAAAAAAGGTTTGAAGTCTTGAGGACAACCGGAAGTCAGACCATACCCTTAATTGCAAGCAATTTAAGTCGAACTTTGATTAATTTAATTCTACAAATTCCTATATAGTTATATAATTGACTTTTAAGGTTGACTTTAACATAAAAAGATCTCCCGATTGCTTCATGTTGGGTTCAGGTCACCTATTTCCATTATCTTGATCTTACACTATTTCATGAACATTCATCTATTCATTTTCTGTGAGTCCCATAGAACAGTTTAGGAATTATGAGAACATGTGATATGTTCCCCTTTACATTAGCCAAGTAGTTGGGAAGATATGTTCCCCTTTACATTAGCCTGAGTAGTTGGGAAGAAATTTAGGTGGTTAATTAAACTAATTTATTATACATTAAATGAGAAAAAAAACATTACATCACTTTGAATCAATAATGACTTTAGTTTAAGTTTAAGGGAATTATCAAAAATATTTTATATGTTTATAAAATCTTTTACTTTTTTAAATTTGTAATTATAATAGTCGGCTTCTGCTTTGAAAATGTAGTAGAATTGTTAGGTTTAATCAAGTTTACAGACTTTAAAAATAAGTATTTAAAAATAAGGAGTGACAATTGGAAATTGTTAAATATAGAACAAAATTTCTATGTGAGTTAATGTTAGTAATTATTATAGATTTATAATTTATTTTTAGGTCTTTCTATTTTTCAATTTTTCTAAAAACTTAATTAGAGTATAATTATTACTGTTGAAATTTAATTTAATTTATGTCAAGTGAATTTATCATAATTAAATTACCATTTTTGAACAACCTTAAACCTAAAAATAATTGATGGATTATAATAAATCAATTATATATATACTTATTATTAATGTTTTAAAAACCGAACCAATTTAACTGGTTTAATATTAACAACCTTGAACCAGCTAACTTTTTGGATTGGTTTCTAACTTTTTGGTTCAATTTAATTTAATCTTTGTTATTAAAATCGATCAGTCTATTAATTAATTGACTAATTTTCATAAACTATTCAATTTTTATAAACTAAAATAAACGATTAGTTTTCATTTAATGATTTTTTTTTCAATTACACTTTATTAGTTTTTGGATCCTTAGTTGATGATTTAGTATTTAATAGTTTATTTGAAGGTTAAAGATAAAAAATGTTAGCTTGAAAATAGAAAAAAAAATGAAAGAAAGTGGAAAAGAAAGAGGGAAAGTTGATTCCGAAAACTTTGGAAAAGAAGAGAGTGACAGGTGACAATTAATGCTATTTGGTGGCAACTAAAAATATTTGGTGGTAATTAATGCTAGTTGGTCCCATTAAAAATAATACCCATTAATGCATATAAAAAATGAAATTATTTTATTCTTCTCAATAAGTTATACCCGTTAAAAAAAATTCAACTCCACGTAAAAATTTTAGTTAATATTATTTATTTTTTATTAATATTTTCGAGTTTGATGTTCACCTATTTCTCAAGTTAAACTTTGACCAATAGTTAACTTTTGGGTAAACCCTTAAAATGAACTCATTTTAATCTCAAATTTGATCATCGGACTATCCTTAAATAATACTATCTGATACTAAATAAAGTGCAGTTTAAGCCCCGGGAGTCATTATTCACCTCGAGGTATATTATTCACGACCCAAAAAGTACTATTTATAAATCATGATTTTGAAACGTTGGATCATATGGTTCCAAAAACTCGATCCCGTATGTTAAAATCTCGCTTATTCAACTTAGCGATGCAATTTCGTTGGATTTTATTTTGGGACAATTACAGAAATTGTATAAATGCATAATTAATGATTAAAGAACTTTAAATGGAAGTAGTAATTGATTGTAAAATTTATTGATCATTACGTAATTAGATATGAATCAATATAATAGATGCATGCTTAAATTTCATAAATTAATTTTGATGCCTATTTATCCTTAGAAATAAATGAAGATATTTTATTTTTATATTTAAAAATATTATATTTTATGCATGTTATGGGTGAATGAAATTAATTGGATGATAAATGGAATTGTTTTAACACTACTAAGCTTATAGCTTAGTGTGTAGTTTTCTTTTCGTGGTAGGTTTTGAAGAAAATTAGAAAAAAATTGTAGTAGATCTCCTACAAAGACTAAAGTCAGGTAAAGGATTGTGAAAGATTTGGAGGTGGATGTACCGAAGAATTAAATTTTTTTTTGGGTTATGACATGTACAAATAAAGAAATGAAAGATCGTATAAAATTTTGGATTTAACTTTCACCTCTTTCTCAGTTCAAACTTTAACCACCAATCAACTCTTGGTCAAACTATCAAAATGAACTCGTTTTGACCTCAAATTTGATTCTTGGATTATCCTTGAATAATACTATCTGATGTCAAATAAAATAAAGTATAATTTGAGTCCCAGATGTCACTATTCACCTCAGGATGTACTATTCACGACTCGAAAAGTACTACTTAAGAAACTGAGATTTTGGGGCATTACAAGTTTTTTTAAATCTTTCTTATAGACTTTGATTAAAAAATAATGACAAAACGCATGTGATATAAATAAATATTAAACATAGATTAATCTAATGTTACTAATATGATAACCCAACTCAACTTTTAAATCTAATCAAAACTAATTAAACTTAAATTAATATTTTAAGATATTTATTATAAATTATTAATTTAAGTCAAATTTGATTAATTCAATTCGAGTTTAAGAATTGAGTTAAATCATCATATAAGCAATATTTAATTTTGGTACAAGTGTAATGTTCATTATGCAAATATTTTGCCTTTATTTTAATTAAAGTTTGATAAAAGGAATTTTTTAATTGGAAAATAGTAAAAAATTTCAAAAAAATTAAAATATAGGGAAGATTTGTTTCTTTTACCCTCAATTTTGATATTTTGAACTTAATTAATAAAACTTACATTTGTAAAAGTTTAATGTATGTGAATTAATAACTTCCAAGAGAGCAAGTCTTTGAACAATTGGTAAAGTTGTTCATTTGTAACTATAAGATCACATATTTAAGTTATAAAAATAGTCTCTTTGTATAAATACAAAGATAAGGTTGCATACATTATGTCTCTCCGAAAGTTTTAATAACTTCCAAAGTAAACTCAATCAAACCTAGGTTACTTACATATGTACATTAAGACCTTGTTTGGTAAATGACTTATCAGGTATTTTTTGGCAGATTGAAAGCTTTTAACTATTTGATTATATCAAACCGCTGATAATTATGTTTGATAATTAGTTGATTGGATTGGTGGATAAAACTCAATCTATTAATTTTTAAAACGTTACTATGAGAAGAGTTTTCTTCAAGCAGCTGAGAAATTAAGGAACTAAAAGAATATTATATCCAAAAGTTATTACAAATTACTCAAAGAGATAGAGATAAAGATATAAATTTAACTTAATTTATACAAATTTTAAAAAGTTATTCATTAAAATAAAAATTTAAAATATTTCATATTAAATTAAAATTTTCAAAAAATTTAATACTTTTAAATTTGTTGTCTATAATTATATTACATGAATTACTTTTGTATAGACCTGATATTTATGTCTCTTTTTATACCAATATTTAGTATATAATATTATTATCACTTGTATATTGTTTTTAATTCAATTCAATTTAATCTAAAATTAACAAAACAAATTTAAATTATTTACTTAAATTTAAAATTTAAGAGATTAATATAAACAATTTTTCAAAATAATTTTATTTTAATTTAATATATTAAAAAATATAGTTTCAATTTTAAAATTTTAAAAAATTAAAATTAAAATAACAAAAAATTATGTTTTATTAAACTAGAAATTAAATTAATATCATTTTTACATTCTCAATTTCATATTAAGTTTGTTGGTGTTAAATTTGAGGAAAAACTCTTAGTGTGATCCGACCGAACTCATTTGTAAGTTTATTTTTAATGATATTTTAGTGATATTAATTTTGTCAAAGTTAAACAATTAACATTATTTATTGATCAAATCAATCATATTAATCTGCTGTTAAATAACTATTAATAAAATCAGTCGATAAAATCGTCTAACAAGTAATTAGCGCAATCAATTGCCAATCAGGGCTAAGACAAGCTAGAGCTTCCCAAAGTCTAACTTTACAGTTAATTATTGATCACGTGGTTTTTGTTTTTGTTTTTAAAATACAATACTAAAGTATCTGAAACTTCCATGCATTAACTACCAAACTACTTTGTACCAAAAAGAAATACCAAACTACTCCTCTGTCTTAAATGCGTTGCTTTCTTATCCTGATCACATGGACAGCCAGAGCAAGAAGATACATACGGCACCTATATAAAAAAGGAAGGACGCCAAAAGCTAAGCAGTATCCCTCCACCATCGCCGTCACCGCCACCCCTGCCAAGATGGTCTCGAACAACTTAGCCGTGCTTAATGCCATGGACGATGCAGCCACTCAAAAGTGCCATTTCGTAATGTTGGGCATCACTGGAATGGGCTTTTTCGCGACGACCTACAACATTTTCTGCATAAACGCCATAACCAAGCTTCTGGGTCGCATTTACTTCTACGACCCTCTTCTTAAACAGCCTGGTAGGCTTCCGCGGTACGTGAACAACATAGTCAACGGAGCGGCACTGACCGGAACTTTCTGCGGACAGTTGTACTTCGGTTGGCTCGGTGACAAAATCGGTCGAAAGAAGGCTTATGGAATGACCCTGATAATCATTTTCTTATCTGCCCTTTTCTCTGGTTTACCCTTTGGATCCCCTGGATCTGTTATTGCCATTCTATGTTTCTTCAGGTTTTGTTTAGGTGTTGCTCTAGGTGGCACTTATCCTCTTTGTGCCACAATCATGTCTGAGTATGCTAATAGGAAGACTCGTGGAGCTTTCTTATCAGGGCTGTTTACAATGCAAGGTTTCGGGATCATCTTCTCAGGACTGGTCCCGATGGTTCTTTCTAAAATCTTTCTTGTTTATTATGATGGTAAGCCGTTTTACCAAGATCCTGCACATTCAACACAATCACAGGGAAACATTTTATGGAGGATTGTGTTAATGGTTGGTGCTCTTCCAGCTGCTATAACGTACTTTTGGCTCAGGAAGATGCCTGAGACTCCTCGTTACACTGCTGTTATCAAACCTGATCCTAGAAACGACGCAGCAAGAAATGCTGTTACTGCTATGAGACGTGTTCTTAAGATTCACGTCCATGAAAACCCTAATGAGGAACAGAAGATTTCGAAGTTTAAAGCTGTAAATAGCTACCCATTATTGTCAAATCCCTTCTTCGAACGCCATGGAATCCATTTGATAGGTAACAGTAGAGAAAGTGTAAAATCTTCTTTTTTCTTGTTCTTTGGGTTGGATTCATGTTTTTTCTGAATGATTTATTTTGCAGGAGCAATGTGCAGTTGGTGTTTACTGGACATAGCGTTCTATTCACAGAATCTTACACAAAAGGACTTGTTTCCTGGAATGGGTTTAACCAAAAACCCTACTAAAGTTAATGCTATTGAAGAAGTTTATCAGCAGTCAAGAGCCATGTTCATAGCTGCATTCCTTGGAACATTCCCAGGTTACCTGGGCACTTTGTTTCTGATCGACAAGTTAGGACGATTAGCGATCCAACTTATGGGGTTTCTAATGATGTCTGCGTTCATGTTGCTAATGGGAGTGAAGTATGATTACATAAGAGACCAAAATCCTGCTCTATTTGCAGTCCTGTATTCTCTGACCTTCTTTTTCGCCAACTTTGGACCCAATTCAACCACGTTTATCGTCTCGGCGGAGTTGTTTCCGATGAGGATGAGATGTCTGTGCCACGGGCTGAGCGCGGCAGCCGGAAAGTTGGGAGCCATGGTTGGGACGTTTGTGGTTCAAAAATACACATTGAAACGAGGTCATGACAGAACCAAGCATTCTCTAATGGTGTTGGCCTTCACGAACATGCTTGGATTTTGTTGCACTTTTTTTTTGGCAGAGACGAAAGGGTTGTCTTTAGAAGAGTTGTCCGGTGAAGATGGCGGTGAGAAT
The DNA here is from genome assembly GCA_025629805.1 of Erythroxylum baracoense. Taxonomy (NCBI): domain Eukaryota; kingdom Viridiplantae; phylum Streptophyta; class Magnoliopsida; order Malpighiales; family Erythroxylaceae; genus Erythroxylum; species Erythroxylum baracoense. Next base: position 11,434 of record JAOTAY010000041.1, on the reverse strand, counting down.
GAGATTGAGGTGGATGTTCCATTGATGACAAACATGAGGACTGGTGGAAGCGAGAGTGAAGATTCGAGTGAGATCCTCTAACCTTATTCTGTCTAAATCTATTTCAACCCAAAAACGTCGTCATTAATTCACAACTGATTGAGGCTAAAAATTCACAGCTACGTTTACTGTTTAAAATAAACTCTATCGCTTCAATTCAAGCCAAGCCAAGCAACTTTAAAAAGTTGTGTTTTAGTTCTTGCACTCCACCGAAGGTCTCTTTCCGCTTTCTTCCTTATCGTCTTCATCTTCATTCTCACTTGCCTAACCCTACGTTTCAATCGAAAAGGTTCAAACTTTAACACTCCCACCAATAACTCAGCCCTTCCGGCACAAAACCTAAACCTTGGACACTAAAAATGCGGATCCTAACAAGAAATGCAGAATAGGAGTGATAAACGAGATTCAGTGAAGGAAAAATACTAAGCGAGTTTCTTACAAGGTGACGAATTAGGGCAGAGAGCCGAGAAACAAGATTCGTGGGAGTGTTAAAAGTTTGAACCTTTAAACTGAAACTTAAGAGTTAGGCAAGTGAGAATGAAGATGAAGAGGGCGGCTGTGAGGAAGAGAAGATAGAGAGCGGAAATTAAGAGGGAAAAGAGACCTTTCGAGGAGTACAACAATTTTTAAGTGACTTGGCTTGAAGCGATAGGGTTGATTTTAAACATAGCTGTGAATTTTTAACCCCATTCTGCTTCAATCAGTTGTGAATACTTAGACAAAAGCTCCGACTTAGGAGAATCAGTACATTTCCTTAGAAAATAGTAAATAAATAAATAAAAACGTAAATTTCATAACGGATTTATATACATGACCTTACGATTTCATATCTAATAATTGCACTAGAAAAATCCAATAAGTCCATTTTCATTTAGCTTGTGAACATTTATGTTTATTTACTTATCTTAATTGTTATGGAATCTGTGTTATGAGGAGCTCTTCTCACTTTTATGAACTAATTCAGTAATTTGCAGATAGGAGAGCTGCTTTTGAAAGGAAAAAAGAAAAAAGAAAATCCTTTATATAGTGTTTAACACAAAATAATGAGAAATATATTATGACACATTATCTAATTTATGCAATCTCTACTATACTTAATTCTCAATTCCAAATTTCAGCATCAAATCCATTATAATCATATCCTGAGAATGAAATTTAAAACGGATTAGTCCTATTGACTTAAGGGTAGACCGGCCCTTTTGCCAACTCTAAAGACTGCAGACAGAACAAACTATGTTTACGGGTACGAATCAAATGAAATTGGACAACAAAGTGGGATATACACGAAGTGTTTCAGAGAGTAAAGCAAAGTGAAAAAAAGATAAACAGACCCACAGCCTATTAATAAAATCATTCATGTTATAATTCTTTCTTAGACTCAAGGATGATCCCCATTTATAGTGCAGTTGAATCAACCCGAAAGATGTGAATTTGGGATAGGAATGCTTACTATGTTGCAAAATCTTCATACTTACTCTTTAAGTACGTCGGTGAAAAGCGGGCCTCCGTCATTCAACGAAGGATTTGAGTCAACATTTACTTCAACCCCGAGCTAGCATCACATCCAGGTGCTTGATACTAGCATTAGATGAGGTGCCATCCAAAGGCGAAGCTTCCCTCGCATTCCTACTGGTGTAGGTATGGTCTTCTTGCTTATATGGATGATCCTTATAAACCACTTGATGGAGATGGAGCAACGCTATCATGCTAATTGTGAAAAGAGCGGCATTTCCAAGAATCCCACCCACTTGCTCCAATTTAAGAGACTTCTTTGCAAGATCAAAACTGGAAATGAGGACTCTGACAAGTAAATTGGACCTTCTCCCTTCAAACTGAACAAGGTTTTCAGCTGGGCAATATAGGTTTTCAGGGGAAATGAACCGACTAGCATCCTGTACATCCCCAACTAATGCGAAAGCTTCTTCAATCACTTTGTACTTCTTACCCTGATGTTCAGCCAACCTCATTGCAAGGATAATCCTACTTTGCTCTAATCGAGCAATTGCAGCATCTCGTTCGGCGCGCTGTTGGATTTGCACAGTCTGCAAAACGAAACAAGTCAAATAAAATTCTCCTCAAATATCCTCCATATTCAAAAGTATGACGCATATGAACTAAGAAATGTGAGAAACATCTTCCTCCACCACAGTTCAAATATGGTGGAGCCTTCTATGCTTTCCAATTATCAAGCTGATAAATCTAATCTGCATCATTTGAAGCAGACATTAATTATCTTAACCGAGCATCTGTTGGAAAATACAACAACTGAACAAAGAACACCTTGACAATGATATAAAAACCAGCTGGCGAGCATTTCGTGACTGTTAAGGATACATTGGTCAACTTTCTTTTCAGTTATTTATTGATGCAACACTTAACTTCTAACTTCATATGCACCATCATGTTCAATGGTGTCTCTTTGGGCAGCATGCACCAAGAATTTTACCTAAAATCCTTATAATGTTGAAAAGTTAACCGATATATTCTCCAAAGTCTTTATACTTACCTTCATAGTTTACCATTAATTAGCTTCATCACTACACCGACCAGTGTGTGCAGAAGAAAACATACTGAAATTTCATTTTTGATAACTAAATCAATTAGAAACAGGATTAATTTAAGTGGATATAATGCTCTTTTTTTCTAGAATTTCAGCACATCACGTAAAAAGAAAATATCCAAGACAAGGCCTAAGCCTCCAATGAAAATTCTTAATGACCTGAAAAGATAAAACAACTTGAAAAGATGTAATGGTTTAGGACTTCTCCGCCTATTTGGATGTTTGTTTAAGAGGACAAAATTGGATATTCTTTCGGCAATGAACATATTCTCTACGTTTCCATTGAGATACTGAATTTCCATGACCAAGCACAAGAAGCTTTTGACCTGTAATTCACTACCTCCAAAAGGCATTTTCCTGGAAACCAATCACAAGATAACCAAATTTCGCAAATAACTAAGCATTCCAGGGACGTAGCTCAGTACAGAAACCTCCACTTGATATATTCAGCCACTAATTGGACACCCAAAATATGCCTAACCACAACGATTCAAATTCCTTCCAAGTATTGCCGTACCCATTTCCTCGAATCTCTCACCAACCATCAGAACCAAACATAACATATCTTAACAAAACCCAATTCAACGGAGAAGATAAAAACAGAGGAAAAGCTCACTTACATGAAAAAACTCTAACTGGTCCTCAAGATTCTCCAAAGCAGTTCTAATGGCGTTGAGACTCTTGGCCTCTTGCATTACGGATTCATTATCGTCCACCCGAAAATCCTTCGCAAACACGAAGCCCGCCTGACTATTGTCGACGACGTCGCTGTAGAGCTTCTTCTTATCGGATTTCCTTAGGGTTTTGACGGAATTGAGAAAATGAGCTCTCGAAATCGAGTGAATTGCGTCGCTGAGCTTGTCGTGCAAGTCCCAGATCTTCTCTAGAACTGCCTCGACTTCCTCTGTCTCCATGTCCCACTTCATTTGCCGGGAAAATGAAGGAAAATAAAAGCTCCTGTTTGGTACGGAGAGGTTAAATTAATGTGATTCAACGACGCAGCTTCGATTTCGAATGAGGAAGTTCTCCTGTTTTTTGTTTTGGGCTCGACTTTGCCTTTTCTTACAGTATATGCCACTTGCACCTGTGATATGTGAGTGAATCAGACTGGATTCGAACTGTTTCAGTTCACGGACGACCCAAAGCCAAACTACTGTTTCAAACCTCTTAACAAAATGTCGTTTTTATTAATTAAATTAGACTAATTAAACAAAACGATATTATACCCTTTTTTTTAATAGAGGAACTCGTAGCGTTATTCTTTAAATATGCACTGAGTAAATTTTTGGATTGACATAATAGCCTGTAAATCACGTCAGTCGGATACTGCGTACTAAACAAGCCCCTTACAACAGGCTCGATTAAGAGAGTATAGATAAAAGAATTCGAACATAGGATTTTTTGGCCTCATGCCTCCCTCTCCACCAACTAGACCACCCCTAAGAAGCAATATTATACGTTAACATGGTTAATCCAAGTTGATTCATTTTGGATTCAATCCAAGTCTTAAATTTCAATTTTATTTTAGGATAAAAATAAAATTTAAGTAAAAAAATTTAAATCCCAATTAAAACGAAATTTAATAATAATTTGAAAATTACAAATTTTAAAAGATTCGGCACTAAATTAAAATAATTTCAAAATTTTTGAATCTATTATCTCTTCTATTATATTTTACTATAAAGGTAAAAATAAATATAAATGGTAAATGGTAATTCTATTAAGTTTTAACGCTTTCAATTTTAAAAAATTGCCTTAATACATTATTGGAATGAGTACAAATTGAAGATTGCTAAAAATATTTTGATTTTTAGAATTAGAATATATAATTTTAAACATTGTTTAATTTTTTAGAATTTTTTAATTTAGTATTTAAAAGATTGTCTATCAAATGTCAGGTGTTATTTTGACCTAATTTGTACAAAATTTGAAAATCTAGTCACTAAATTAAAATTTTTAAAAAAATTGAACACCAAATTGAAAAACTGCAAATTGATCCAACTCTATTTCACTGCACTCAAAATTAGATAAAGCGTACGTTGTGTCTAATTTTAAAAATTAAATATTAGGATATGCGTATAAGTTCCCACCAAATTATATCTTTATTGGGTTGACCGGTAACACGGAACAGGTGTGCTCATGGCTTGAGCTAATGTTGTGGCTAATCACATAGGCGATGAATCCCACAGCACAGATACGTTCAGACGAAGTAGTTAGAACTTGATGAGACGTCCCAAAGGGAACATATGCTTCCATAACCAAAGCTAGAGGAATATCCTCCATGTAAGTTCGTGTTCTTCTTAGTTATTCACGTAATACTTAATTTTTTATTGATTTTAAGGTTCCATCACTCTCTTCCTACTCCGCATTATAATTGCCTCCTTCAAGCTGTTGACAGAGATCAAACAAGATGGCTCCAGGGAATCTAGCAGTACTCACCGCCCTAGATAACGCTCGAACACAATGGTATCATGTCACCGCCATAGTCATCGCCGGAATGGGTTTTTTCACAGATGCTTATGATCTCTTCTGCATCTCCACCGTGTCGAAACTCCTCGGCCGGCTTTACTACTACGATCCCTCCACCAAAAAGCCCGGGAGTCTACCGATCGATGTTAGTAACCTGGTGGTTGGTGTAGCTCTAGTTGGGACTCTTTGTGGCCAACTATTCTTCGGTTGGCTTGGAGACAGACTTGGTCGAAAGACAGTCTATGGCGTCACACTGATTCTGATGATGGTTTGCGCCATTTTCTCAGGAGTATCGTTCGGGTCTACGTCGACATCTGTGGTTGGTACGCTTTGTTTCTTCAGGTTCTGGCTCGGGTTCGGGATCGGCGGCGATTATCCTCTATCCGCCACTATCATGTCGGAGTATGCTAATAAGAACACTCGTGGGGCTTTTATAGCGGCCGTTTTTGCCATGCAGGGCGTTGGGATCATCTTCGCCGGACTGGTTTCGACGTTTCTTTCTTTCATCTTTCTCAGTTACTGTGATGCTAAGCCTTTCAGCGAAGAACCTGTACTCTCAACACAGCCTCAAGGTGACTATCTATGGAGGATTGTACTCATGCTTGGTGCTTTACCCGCCATGTTAACGTACTATTGGCGGATGAAGATGCCGGAGACCGGTCGTTACACGGCGATCATTCAAGGAAATGCTAAACAAGCTGCGCTTGACATGGCCCGAGTTCTGAGTATCGAGATTGAAGAAGAACCTGAGAAGTTGGCACAGTTTAAAACTTCCAACAGCTATTCCTTGTTCTCCAGCGAGTTCTTTCAACGACATGGACTCCATTTGATTGGTACTATGAGCACTTGGTTCTTGTTGGACATAGCTTTTTACAGTCAGAACTTGACACAGAAAGACATTTTTCCGGCGATCGGACTTACCAAAAAGCGCGAGCAACTTAATGCTCTGGATGAAGTTTTCCAGACTTCACGAGCCATGTTCGTCATTGCTTTACTTGGCACTTTTCCTGGTTATTGGTTCACCGTCTTCTTCATTGAAAAGCTCGGCCGATTCACTATCCAACTCTTAGGATTCTTCATGATGTCAGCTTTCTTGTTGATTATGAGCATCAAATATGATTATCTTCGTGATCACAACCCGAAACTGTTCGCAGCTCTTTATGGTCTTACCTTCTTTTTCGCAAACTTTGGTCCTAACAGCACAACATTTATACTTCCCGCCGAGTTGTTTCCGACGAGGATCCGATCCACTTGTCACGGTCTCAGCGCCGCCGCCGGCAAGTTGGGAGCAATAGTGGGGACGTTTGCTATTCAATTCTACACTTTAAACGAAGAAGTGAAGAAAATTAAACTTGCCCTCCTGATCTTGGCCTTCACGAACATGTTAGGGTTTTGTTTCACTTTCTTGGTCACCGAGACCAAAGGGCGGTCGTTGGAAGAGATATCTGGAGAAGATACCAACGAAAATGAAGGGATTGATAGCCGTTGACTCTTCGTCTGAAAGTCATCGGACAAATCGTGAATAACCGACGGCGTCGTAATTTCATTTTGATATGCTAGGATGTTCTATTTGTAGAAATTTAAATATTATATATAAAAATTACAAGTATTGGTAAAAAAATAATAATCAAAGGTTATTTGTAAAATTAATTAATTAATAAATTGCGTGAAAATGTGCATTGTTGGATTTATTAAGGGTAAAGTTGTGTGAATTTGAGAGTATAGTTTTCAATCTCTATTTAATAATATTTTCTTAACATCAATTTTTTTTTAATTACAAAGGAAGGAAGTCGAATACTAAATTAGTGAATAACTCTACAATATAATACCCCCTGCATATCCTGCCGGATAGTCTCTATACACGCTGTTACAGGATCCGAAAGCACATGAACTCCTGGAATTGATCGTGAAGCTAGATTGGCCAACCTATCGGCACTCTTATTCCCTTCCCGATATACATGCTAAATTTGAATATCCCAAGCTCTACCCTGCAGGTCTCGTATACCCAGAACCAATGCATGACGTCAAATAACCTCAAATCGAATGATAAGAGTATGTTAATTACCTCTAAATAGGGAAAAGACCATAGTTCAGCAGTTACTGGCAAGCACACGTCGATATTCTGCATGAACTCACAACACCACTGACCTGCGTAATCTCGAATTAAACCTTCGGCAGTAGCGATACTAGAATCGGTCTTAACCGCATCATCTGTATTTAATTTCACTCATCCCTCTTTTGGTTTATCCCATCCGACAAATGTTCTCAGTGGCAATCCTTGTGCTGAGAGTACTCGACATATCATAACCCTGGCCTTATCTATCCACAAAACATAATCCATAGCTACTCTAGATCCGGATTCTGACTAATAGAAGTCACCCTCAAAGATGCTCCTATGACGCCACTACCATAAAAACCAACAAGATACTCCAAAAATGGTGGCCCGTGTAAACATCATCACTTGTTTCTGACTCCTCATATTGGAATTTAACCATGTCGCAACATCGTGTTGAAAGAAGGCAGTATCAATCACCTCAGGAGGAAATTGAACCCAAAAATCATTGGACCCTGAGACAGTCTCGTAGCGCATACATAAGTGACTTTCGTGTCTACAGTTTTGAAAGATAGAGTCCTCTGCTATATGTCGAGCAACTCTCTGTTGATTGGTTAACAGTTTCCGTTTAGTGAGAAGCCATAGCAATGATCGAATCTGTTGGGGCCCTTGCTATTTCCAAATCAATTCCCAATTTTGGTTGCTATCCTCCACTGCAGTGTTGGCAATAAAATCATAAGCTGACGCCACTGTAAAGCGCCCATTCTTTGTTGATCCCCAAACAACTCGATCCTCTCCCATTCCTTCATTGGGAGGCATCATTGCCGCAATAGTCATACATACAGAAGAGGGGAGATATTGTTGGAACATAGTCCACCGCTAAGTACCATTCTCGTTGACCAAATCCTTTACTTTAGTGTACAGCAAGTTGTCCGGATGTTGGTGGATCATTACAAGTAATAGCAGACCCCAGTTTCCCAACCATGCATCCAACCAGAAAGAAGTTCGGCCTCCATTTCCTATTTGCCATTTGAGTCATTGTCGTACAAAATGCCATATGGTTCTGATCCCCCTCCAAATTGTTGAAGCCCCGTTCCTCTCTAGCCATTGAGGGATATGGTGATCATCGATGCGATATTTTGCTCGAAGGAGTTGGACCCATAATGCGTGAGGCTTACTAAGCACATCCCAACCTAATTTGATAAGTAACGCATCATTGGAAGCACGAACTCTTTTGATCTCAAGGCCTCCTATTGGTTTAGGCCAACATATCGCCTCCCAACTAACTAAATTCATTTTCCTCTGCCTTTCCTTTGAGCCCTAAATGAAATATCTCATTATTTTCTCCAAGTCATCACAAAGTTGCCTTGGCAATCTCACTGTTTGCATTGTGTATATCAGAAGGGAGGAGATAACTGATTGAGTTAACGTGACATGCCCAGCCAGGGATAAGGCTCGGGTGCTCCAACTGGCGAGCTTCTATTGTGCGTTATCCAAGATTTACTGATAGGTTTTTCTCATTGTTTGCTCATGAATCGGAGGCACACCTAGATATTTGCCACGATTGTTTATGCGTTAAAACTGGAAGGCTTGACTGAGAATACGAATTTGATCCCGAGAGACATTCTTGGAGAAGTAAATCTTGGTTTTAGTATTGCTCACTTTTTAACCTGAAGCCATACTGAAGGATTCCAATATCTTCGAAACCACCTGGACTTAAGCGGTCGTGGCTTCAGCAAACAGGACTAGATCGTCGGCAAAGAAAAGATGGGATATCAATGGTCTGGTTTTGTTCATCTGAATCGGTTTCCAATGCCCTTTGCTGACCTCGTGGGATATTAGATGGCCTAACCTTTCCATGCATAGCACGAAGAGATAAGGCAATAATGGGTCACCTTGCCTAATTCTCCTTGGTGTGAAAGGATCAGTTAGATTGCCATTCCAAGATACTTGCATGGATACTGTGGTCACACATTTCATAATGATGCTGGTTAAAGTTTGTGGAAAGCTAATCTCCCTTAGCGTGTCATTGATAAACTCCCAACTAAGCAGATCATATAATTTTTCTAAATCGACTTTGATAGCAAAAAATCCAGTCTTCCCCTGCTTCTTTCACATCAAATGTATAGCCTCCTGAGCAATGATAATATTGTCTGTAATATGCCTTCCAAGAACAAAACTGCACTGATTCTGTGCCATCAGATAATCTAGATGAGTCTTCAGTCTATCCACAATCACTTTGGAAACTGTCCTGTAAATAACGGAGCAGAGGCTAATAGGTCGAAATTGGGTAAGAGAGTGTGGAGAAGACACTTTGGGAAGCCACACCGGGATGGTTTTATTTATCTCTGGTTCCCATTGCTCATCTTGAAATATTTGCTGAATAAAAGCCTCTATTGTTGGACCTACCTTTCCCCATTGTTTTTGGAAAAATAACGCATTAAAGCCATCTATCCCAGAGGCTTTTTTTGGGTTTATGTTAAAGACAACTATCCTAATTTCTGCCACATGGATTGGTTTATCTAGTTCCTTTACCATCTCGACTGTTAACATAAGAAATGCACCAGAAGTTGGATACTGATAAGTGGTAACCTCGTCAAAAGCATACAACGTTCAAAATATGTCTTTGCATTTGTCTCAATTTTACAAGATCAGTAATCATATTTCCCGCATTATCATGTAACCTCTCTATCTTCAGTTTCTTTCTTTTGGCCATAGTAACTGTGTGATAGTTCTTGGTATTACGATCACCCTGCAACAACCATGCACATCGGGATTGTTGATTCTAATAAAGCTCCTCCTCACAAAGGACTTGAAGTAATTCGTCGCAAAGTTTATCCTCTAAATCCAAAAGCGAATCAGAATTATGAAACTCTATAGCCCTTTGTATGCCTTCCAAATGAGCTAATAATCGTTTTTTCTGATGGAAGATGTTGCCAAAAACTAGGTTATTCCATCTTGTGAGTTGTTCAAAGAACGTTGCTAAGGATTCACTGAAGTTTGTACCTTCTGGATGCCAATTCTCTTCTACCACTTTATCAAACTCCTCACCAGCTAACCAAGCTGATTGAAAACAAAACATTGGCTTTCCTAGAACATTCTGATTCTGCCTCGCAAACTGAAGCAGCATAGGACAGTGATCTAAGCCAAAAAATGGTAGATGCTAATTTGTCGTATGAGGGAATTCTGCCAGCCATGTCAGAGAACAAAACACTATATCTAATCTAGCCAGAACATTCCCTCTCTGCCATGTATAATTCGACCCAACATAACCCAAATCGAGTAGTCCACAACAATGCACACAATCCTTAAAATTTTTGTTAACAACCATCGTTAAGGGAGATCCACCCTGTTTATCGGTACTTTCCAATTTAGCATTAAAATCTCCGCCAACGATCCAAGGTCTGGTAACTTGACAGCCGATCCAACCCAAATATGGCCATAGAAATTTTTGCGAGACAAAATGGGAACTAGCATAGACTGCAGTAAAATCAAAGGTTGAGTCCTATACGTGATTGTGGTATGTATAAATTGGCAATGAGCTACTTCCACGAATACTTCAAAATCCTGCTTCCATAATAACCAAATCCCTCCAACAAATCCATCTACTTCTATGCGGAAAGCAAATTCAAAACCTAATTTACGCACAATTTCATTAGCCCGTTGTCCACTAATTCTGGTTTCAACTAATAACAATATACCTGGTTTATATATGCTAATATAATTCCGCGAAATGGACTAAAAGCTATCTCCTACAACCCTTTGGCAATTCCATATGAGTATTGACATAATTGCTAGGCTGCGGAAGATGAAATGAACTCCTAAGTCTCAGTGATTTCCTGTAGTCCTTCGCTAGCCTCTCAGCCGCTACTTCGCGAAGTCGCCGGCACCAGCTCTTCTGTGATTCCCTTATCACTCGAATTTTCCTCCATCCACGTCTCGCCTATCCAAGGATCTGGTGGTTTCGAGGGAGGAAGGTTGGGTTTGTCCCCATTTGCACTGCGAGGTTCTGCTAGTCCCTCGACGCCTTCCATAGGACTGACGTTCTCCCTCTTGACCATCTCCCTTACCAAAGCAGTGTTACTATCACAAACTATTTCTTTATGAGAGCTTAAAACTACTGCTGTGTGTTTGACCTTTGAGTTATTCAGAGGTTGTTTAGTTGTAAAACGACCCAAGTCATTTTTGTATGCTGCTCGTGGGTGTGTATTTCTTGTTGAATAAATTGTTATTCATGTTTTATTTGACCAAGTTCTTTGTTTGTTCTAGTCTTTGGGATAGTTGCTGATTTTTAGCAGATTTTTAGTCATTGA
>JAOTAY010000040.1:33998-70425 GCA_025629805.1 Erythroxylum baracoense | reverse complement strand
GCGTTTTACATATGTAATAGCTGGATGGGAAGGTACTGCAAATGACTCTCGAATTCTTTTAGAAACAGTGACAAATCTAGCAAATCAATTTCCTATGCTTCCACAAGATAATATATTATTTTAAATAAACACAATAATTATGATTCATTTTTAATATTTTTTGTTAATATTATGCTCTTTATATGTTAGGTAAGTACTATTTGGTTGATTCGAGCTACACTAATATGCCTAAATTTCTTTCACCATACCGAGGTAAAAGATATCATTTGCGAGATTATAAAGGTATAGGAAGACCTCAAGGTCCACAGGAATTGTTTAACTACAGGCATTCTTTATTAAAAAATGTTATTGAAAGAAATTTTGGCATTCTAAAAGCAAGATTCTCTATACTTAAAAACATACCGAGTTATGATATGGAGAAACAAAAATACATCGTTATTGCTTGTTGTGTTATACACAACTATATTAGAATATATGGACAAAGCGATGAATTATTTGACAGTTGTGCTGAAAATGAAGAACAAATTAGGGAAAGTGAAAATGAAGATGCAAGTTCTAAAGTTCAGTATAATATCACTCCATCACAACTTCGAGGTATGTCTTGGAAGCGAGATGAAATTGCTAGACAAATGTGGAGTGATTATATTTTTTCTAATTAATTTATGTTTCTTTTTGTAAATGATAATACTATTATGTTTTCAAGAATTATAGTATGATGGACATATTTTATTGATTAGAATGACTTAATATAATTTCTAATTAATGTAATTTTATTATATAAATTAATGTGTAATTTTTTAATAATATTTGATTTGTATATATTTTAATTTTAACTATAATGATAATTAATGAATTTAAAAATATAATGTATTATATTATAATTATTACACATAAGAGTATAATAACAAAAAAATAGAAACAGAATGATAAAACCAAACATGATTTTGTTTTTCAGTTTTTATATTATAAATCTCAACTAAATAAGTTTTCGTTTTTTTAAGAAAAAACAAAAACTAAAAATAAGAAAAAAGAAACCGAAACTAAAAACAAAAAAAAAGAAGTGAAATCAAATGGCCCCTTAAAAATTGGCCAGGTTCAAGTCTCATCCTACCTAGCCCATTAGCAGTGGTTGAAGCCCATCTTCTTTACACATTTTCTTATGTGTGTTTGGTTTGAGTTTGGGCTTATCAGTGGTTCTATTGCTTCGGCAAATTCTATGGTTTCAAGATAAGATTCTCTTAGAGTTTTTTTTAATTGAATATTTAGCAACAAATTAGGGGAATTCCAAATAATTATTAAATTGAAAATTATGAACTATATGTAAGGTGCTTTGCAAAGAAGGGGAATTACAAAATAAAAAATCAATTATTTTTCTTATACTATCATTAATAAATTATCTTCAAAATTAATCACTTAAAAATTTTTTGTTCATATTTTATTTTAATTATCACAGTTAAAAATTATCATGTATTGTTTGATTATTTTACATAATTTAGATTTTGTTAAAATTTATCTATTTTTAAAAGTTTTTTGATATTACGAATAAATAAAAATTAATAAAATATAATTAAAAGTTGTTTGATAAATATACGTATTTTTATTTTAATTATTAATTTTTAGGGATAATTACAAAAAAAATCTCAAACTTTGCTCAATTTTGCAATTATAACTCGAACTTTAAAATTTGTCAATAAAATACTCAAACTTTCAATTTTGTTCAATTATAACCTGAACCTTAAAAAGTGGCAATAAAATACTCAAACTTTCAATTTTTTCAATTCTAGTCCAACGTTAGTGTCTTCATTAAGTTTGTTGACCTAAATTAGATTACGCAGCTCTGACGACTTTACGCTTTAATTTTAGTTTTTCTCTTCATTTTCAATTTGTTCTCTTAACCCTCTCACTCTTCAATTTTTATATTACGCAGCTTACGGGTGCAACACGTTGCAGTGTGAGAATAGTTTGAGACATTAGAAAAACAAACAGAAAATAAAAAGTTGAGGATATCAAGAGAACAAACAAATAACGAAGGGCTAAGGCTAGTGTGTATTAATAGTTAACAACAACGTCATTTCATTTACAACGACGTCATTTTTTTTAGGAATTTTATTTTTAACAACAACGTCATTTCATTAATCTTCATTTGTTGTATTAATTTTGATTGTTGTATATTAATAATTAGGGTTTCTAACATCAGGCTAGCAATGGAAATATTCGAAAGTTTAGACATTTTATTGTAACTTTTTAAAATTTAGCCTAAAATTAAAAAAAGATTAAAAATTTAAATTTTTTATTATTAATTTGTGAAGTTAGAACTATAATTATAAAATTGAACGAAATTTAAGATTACTTTTGTAATTAACTTATATTTTTAATAATGGGTAGGGTACCGTTATTTTCATTTGGAAGATACACGCGTTATTGATTGTATTAAAACTTAAAAGGCTACGCCGACAAACGCGAATACGCGTCATTTAAGTTTCGAAACATTTCTATTCCTTTCATTTTAAGCCTTCTCTCGATTCACCTGTTTCTTTGTGGATTTGAGATTTCATCGATCGGCGTTCTTTAGCCTCTCTCTCACTCTCTGTATCTGTCGATCTCTCTCCGGTAAGGCTTTACGTTACTCGTGTCTTTTCAGGGGAGAGGCGGCCATTAGCGGTTCAGATTTCGGCTATCTAGGGTTTTTATTTGCTTGCGATCAATTCTGTTTGAGATTGTCCTGCTCTTTTTCCGTTTCTTGTGTTTTCTTTTTCTTTAATTTATTCTTCTGTTTGATATTAATTTGTTGATAAGAGGTTAAAAAACAAAAGATTCGATAATTCGCTGGTGTGAAGTTTTTGGGGTTTAGGGTTGGGGTTTCTGCGGAATTGATTGTGTTTGATATTGATTGAGAGGGACTTTGGTTCTTAATAACATGGCGGCAGGAAGGATCGATGTGTCAAGGAGACACGAGTCTTACAGGTACTCCAAAAGAGATTTCGAACGTCTACAAAGCAGTGGCCGTGGTGTGGGTTTGAAGCAGGGGTTGGTGCATGAGAAGGAATGTTTTGCCTCGTCAGGCCTGCGCAATTTGGACTATAGAAGGAGTGGGTTTAATTGTCGTGATGAGGAGCGAGAGTTGGGTGAGTTTTGGAGGGGAGATGTCCAGGATTCTTGCCCTAGGGCAAAGGATGGGGAAATATCAAGTTCTCAAGATGGGTTTCAGTTGCCTCCAGAGAAGAAGAGGAAGTTTTCTCCTATTATATGGGACATAGTGGACAAAAATGTGAGGTGCTCGTCAGAAGAGAGGATTGATTCGAAGAGTAATACTCCCTTGGCTCCTCAATCTTCAAGAAGCCCTTTAGATCAGGGATCAAATGTTACTTATGATAGGAGCCTCAATAAGGATCCTGTCTCTGAAATTCAGATTGGAGGAGAATCTGTAGTCATTTCATCTTCACCGGTTGTTGAAGACGAGCATGGGACTAATGGTAAGTTACAAGGAGAAAGAGAGCATGAGACTACTGAAGTGCGGAACATATATATGTCGCGATGGGCGTCTGACGATGATTCTCCTTTATCCAATCATGAAGACATGTCTGGTAAGACTCTTACTAGGAAGAGCTCCAGCCCTGAGAGTGGGGAGTTTCTGAGAGAAGAATTAGATGGACAGCAACCAAGGCTATCTGTACACAGTGAAAGGGATGTTTCGGAGAATGATGATCTCATGGAAGTTGACTCAATTCATGATGAAAATTTGGAAAGCGACCAAGTAGAATCTATCAGTGACTCCTTTCATGCTGGAGAGTCTGAAGATGCTACTCATAGAAGTGTGAATATGCTCGAGTGTTGTAGAAGTGTGTTCGAGTATGAAAGGCTTAATGAAATTAATGAAGGCACATATGGGAAAGTGTACAGAGCTAGAGATAAAAAGACTGGGGAAATTGTGGCATTAAAGAAAGTCAAGATGGCTTTGGGGAGAGACAGAAACTTGGAAGAATATGGCTTTCCGTTGACTGCACTTAGGGAAATTAACATTCTGTTGTCTTTTCGCCACCCTTCAATTGTCAATGTAAAAGAAGTTGTTATGGATGACCTCGATGGTGTGTTTATGGTGATGGAGTACATGGAACATGACCTCAAGGGGATGATGCAGATGATGAAACAGCCATTTAGCACAAGTGAGGTTAAATGCTTGATGCTACAACTGTTGGAAGGTATCAAACATCTTCATGATAATTGGGTTCTCCATAGGGATTTGAAAACTTCAAACCTTCTAATGAACAATCGGGGTGAGTTGAAAATATGCGACTTTGGGATGTCACGCCTTTATGGGAGCCCATTGAAACCTTACACTTCTCTGGTAGTTACCATGTGGTACAGGTGAGATATGCTGCATGTACTGCTTTGTATAACTTTATATTCGTCTTTTGTATGGATGATGCATATTTTCAGCTTTTCGTGTTTTTTTAAATATCTGGATATAAATGATGCTAAGTCGATATATTTATTTGTCTATAGAGCACCTGAACTTTTGCTTGGAGCCAAAGAATATTCAACAGCAGTTGATATGTGGTCAGTTGGTTGCATAATGGCTGAACTTTTGACAAAGGAACCTCTATTCAGAGGGAGAAATGAAATTGACCAACTTGACAAGGTAATTGAGTTATGTTGGTATCTTGACATCCATTGACTTTTAGTTTATTGTCTCCAGAGCAGTTATATTGGAAATTTAAAACTGCAGATTGTCAGAATGCTTGGAGCACCAAATGATAAGATTTGGCCTGAGTTTTCCAAATTGCCAGGAGCGAAAGCAAAATTTGTCAGGCAACCGTAAGTATCTTTGTGCTTCCTGATCTCGTTCTTTCCTTATTAGCTTGCATATGAAGGATGCTGGTCAAAGTAGTTCATTGACATAGGTGTTCGTACTCAGGTATAATATGCTGCGAAAGAAGTTTCCTGCCACTTCCTTCACTGGATCTCCAGCACTTTCTGATTCAGGCTTTGATTTATTAAACGGCCTTTTAACTTACGACCCTAAGAAGGTAGTTACTTTTTGGTGGTTTTATGTTGAATCTTCTTGTTGTTCCATCGTTCTTAACTTTTCTTGGTCATTATTCTTATAGATTTCATTGATGATGCAGAGAATAACAGCAGAGGTGGCGCTAAACCATCCTTGGTTTCATGAAGTTCCTTTACCCAAATTAAAAGAGCTAATGCCCACTTTTCCCCCACTCTCTGCTAAGAAGAGGTAGCTGATCAGTTAAAAAATAGAGCTCCTTACAGAAGAAGATTATGGGAACCACTCTTTGACTTTTTTTGTGTAGTTTTTTCTTCTCCTTTTTGCAACTAATTTGAAGAATGCATAGAAGAATTGAGAGCCCAGGTTCCCAGACGAAAGAGGTCAGGGAAACAGTGCTGGAAGACCAGAAAGAAGAATAGACAAATCTTCAAATAATTGTTCTAAAAGAAAAAGAGGGCTGCATCCATCTGTGGTTGTAATGAACCATTGATGTCCTGAGATGCAGTGTCTTGAATGCCAACCTTGTATTCTTGAATCAACTTGGATTCATGTTGTGTAAATAATTCGCACCTTGTGTTTCTTTTGTCCTCTATTTTCTTGTCAAACAGCTACTCACCTGTTTCGTGATTATTGAATTTTTGTTTGCAAGAGATAATTGGTGTAACTCAAGAGGGGTAATCTGCTCAAAGTGTCCTGAGAGGTATTCAGTTTGATTGCTAACCATTGTTTATCTTTTATTTAATTGTTCTTAAAACTACTCTCTCTTTTTTGTTTTTCCCTGTTGTTAATTTCTTTGCCCTGGCTATCCTAATGTTGTCAAATGGAGGTTGGAACTTGCATAGGTGAATTTCTGTTTCTTTTTCGTTTTCTCCTTCAAAGGTTGAAGACTTGATTCCATTTTGTTTTTCCAGCTGTAGAGCCTTTTCTTTTTATTCTTCCATTATTGCCTGTTCTGTGTCTTGACGTATTCAGATTCCTACGATCAATGAGCTCTATAAGTAAGAAACTGCAATTATTGTTGCTGAACAGGATTGAAATCCTTGTTCAAATTGGGAAAGTTTGGGAAAGGAGGAGACAATTGAATGAAGGAAGTGAAAGAAGAGGAGGGATGGTCTTTGTTATAAGGAATCAAAAGGTTATGCATACACTTGCCATGACCCTTTGAAATATATTATTCATGTATTTCAAAAGATTATATATAGTTTTGGGGTGGAATTATTTCAAACTTAATCTGATACTCAAGTTGTGCTTCAACTATGTTAACAATTTTCTTAATGGATGAGCCTGCGGTGTGTTGTAGAATGTCCAAGTAAACATGATTCACCACCTCGGTGAATTTTGGCTGGGCATTACCGTCAGGTAATTTGTTAGGTCTCATACTCTTCTATTGTTCAGATTATAAAAGATCTTGGGCTACTAATTGAATTATAATTGTTGCTTCTATCACGAGTTCTTTGCATCTGGTTATGGGACTTCTTTTCTCCCTTAAGTTGAACTGGTTAATAGTAGGTAGTCACAGATGATGTATTACTGATGTTTTTTTCGACAGTAACAATGTTTAGTTCCAATAAACGCCTCTTCTTGTGCCATTAAACCTTTTGACCCGCGTCGAAATTCTTTAGCACACCTAATGGAGCCAAGAAAAGAGCGGGCAAAGAGCTTTCGACATTCTTGTGAATTCAAATTTGAGGTAGTCATTTCTGAATTGTCTGGTAAGAATTCCAATTGTTGTTACTATGTTAATTCATTTGAATTAGCCATAACGTGTGATGCGTTTGTGTCTACAATTAAATATGGCATAATAAATTATTAGAGCTTGAATGAATTGAATCCATTATAGTGTCAATACGAATGGAAGTTAATGTTGATAATTCAGTGGGATGTAAATCAGCGGGTGCCGGTCCCCTAAAGGATTTGGAGATGTACAAACACTAGTGGCTAGTGGATTGAGATTGAGTTAGCGGAGTGAAATGTCTAAAATGGACCCTGCTGGGTACTAGAACAATTGGAACGACGAGCTGCTCCTTGGGAAAAAACAGCAATGACGATTTCACATCCGTTCAAAATCTGTATATTTGCTAGGCTTTGGTCCCAGGTACATCATAACAAATTGACGTAAATGATGACCATTTCAAATCCCCGCTGAGCCGTTCAAATCATGTCCAATAATAGAGGTATGGCAGAACAGTTTTTTGAGAAATTTGACCAAATAAATATCAATAAGATGGACCCTTCACAGAGACTAGGAGAAAAGAGAGATACGTACCCAGAGCTTCTCGTATTCACTAATTAGCTATTGGAGGGACCAAACATGGTGTGGATGGACTCCAAATCGGCTAAGGGTACCGAGCCAGCCTGAGTAGCAACTTCCGAGCCCCTGCAGTTATGGTTCATGTGCCCAAATAATACCAAAATTTATGCTAAGTATATGCTATTACCCCGACAAGCCAACTGTAGAGGTTACGTTACCTACCAGTCACAGGCGGAAAATGAAGAAGCAATTTGACAACTCCAAAAACAAATGCCCTAAAACGAAAGTTGGCAAATAATAAGATACTAGAACTGAACTCTATGGGTTTGAGGATTGCTTGTTAAATGCTTGAGAAGACAGTGCTAAGCTTTTTGTACTTTTGATTTCGGTTCAGTTATAACCGTGTCATTAGATAATGCTCAAGGAGAATAACGCCCGATCATGTGCACTTCATGGATTAAGTACTATAATAACATTTATACAATATGGAACAGAGAAATCCTAAGCACTGCTATTATACAATATGGAACAAAGTGAAATCATTCTCAACCCTCCACGATGTCTTATCGTAAAAAGAGAAAATTTTATTTATTTCTATTATTATTATTTTCACATATTTTATATATAAACAATAAATACAATTAATATAAAAAATTGTTAATCATCAAACAAATATAAAATTAAAGATAATACAGTGTACTTGAAATGTTTCAATTTTATTATACAATAAAGAATCATAATCATCGCACCCAGTCCGAAATCTCACAATAAAATGAAATCTGGGGAGGTCTGATAGTACGTAGTCTTTCCCTACAGAGTAGAGATGTTATTTCCAATAGACCCACATGCAAAAATGACAATAAAAAAAATATGCAGGTTAAAAGAGTAGATATGTAAAACTGATATGCTAAAAAAGTATGTAAATAAAATTAAAATAATTGAATAAATAAATAGAATAAAAAAGAATAAAAGAAAGGTTGATATATCAAGTCATAAAAAGAATCTAATGAACTTGTTTTATACTGGTAGAGGCGTAAAGTTAGCATATCGATAGAGAATAGTTACATTAAGACATCAAATAGAAAGAATAATAAAATTTCACGACTAAAGTATTATAACAAGAGTATGTGCTGAATAGTACAATCAACTAGAAGTGAAACCTAAAACAAAAATATTTATAATTTAAAGTTTTATATTGATATTGCATATATAGAACTTAACATATGCATTAAATACAAGTGAAATTAAGATAAGCGAAAGAAATAAAAATTTTGAAACTTCATTTAGTCAAATATCCATTGAAATTATATGGACCTTAATTTTTATTTGGTATAAAATTTTCATTATTGAAAGGAGTCTAAGCATCACTATAATTCAAATTTATTATATCAAATGACATGTCAATATTTTCTCATCTAAGATCATCTTTCAAGTTACTCTGATCTATCAAACCCAGTTTGTTAAAAACCTACCCTGTTAGAACATAAATATAGTCAAGGTAAATTGAGCTTACATAATTACTTGTTCTATTAAGAGTTTTAGTAATTAAATAAAATTAAAATTTTAAGAAATTACAAGATATTATATTTAACTTAATGACAACAATAACATACCCTTTTCAAAGTTTTAAACTATATTGAATAAGAACTAAGCAGTTCAATTTTTTGTGATTCAATATACTTTTATTGGAATGGATGAATTCAAATGTGCATTTCTTTCATACCTATTGCATTCACACATTGATTTAGAACTTGTAAACTTTTGTAATTCTGAAATACCACTTTCAAGTTGGTCTGACTAAGTAACTATAAGATAATAAAAGTAACTTTACAAACAAAATAAAATAATGATTAATTTCTAATAAATAACAAAAGTGAAAAATATATACCTGAATTAAGTTTATATCTTTGATGAATAATAATGGGCATCTCAAAATCATAAGCATCATTATAAACTTCTATTTGTAAGCTTGAGAGATCTTGCATCATCTCATGAATAACAATTATTGTAATAGTTAATAATATTTTCCTATTAACTCCAGTTTTCTTTATAAAACTTAGTCTAAAATAGATATTGGGATTTGAAAATGCCCTAATTGTAAACAATAGAGAATAAAGTTGATTTTTTCATCTCTCATTAATAACTGCAAAATAAGGTATGTACAAAGAAGACCGATTTTTTATATTGGCCTTGATTGCTTCAATTGCCCTCTCTATAGTATCATAAAAATAATACATTATTGCCTTCTCATCATTATCAGTAAAACAAAGTACTCTCACCAAGGTTCACAAACTCATATTACAAATGACATTAGGACCAAAATTTAAGATTTTCAAGTATAATTTTAGAAATCTTCACTCTGACATTAGACTTGCCATATTGAGATGCGTCTTACTTCTCACCTGTAAATATTTTCCTCAACTCTTTCTTCGTTAGAGATAAACACTGAAGTAATAAGAAACTAGTATCAAATCTTGTAACAGTAAGATGAAACAAATTCTTATCATTGATGAAATTCTTTCTAATCAAATTTAGGACCCATATATTTTCAAAGGAATAAAGCAACATACCTAGTCAATAACCTGCCCACGTGAATTTTGAAAGCATGCAGAACTATTCACATTTATATGGCACATTTTATGCATTATCACTTTATGGGTTGCTTATTGTCGTTAGTTCAAAATTTGGGTCATTATAGAGGCACAACAACAATAATGAAATATAAGTTAACACATATCTATTTTCTCATGTTTATGAAAAAACATAAATTAACAATGCATTATTTCTATATTTTCACAATGTAACTAATATGATTAGTACAATAGCAAATATTATATTAAGTCAACAAAGCCAAAAAGCAACAATGTAAATTTTTTTAACATATTCACCTTTTTATTATTTAATTAACAAACACTTTTATAAGGCCAACTCTATTTATATCTATAAAAGAAAGTATAGAAATATTGATTCAAAAACATTCAAGTTGAAAAAGGCATATTCAAAAAATCTTCCATGTAAAATCTTGCAAGGGGAGAAAAGGGCTAAGAACCTATGAGAGTAAAAGGAAATAAAGTATAAAACAAAAAAATTATAAGGTCAAGAAAATAAGAAGAGAGCAATAACGGAAGGCACTGAATCCTCTCTGCTAAAAATAGTGTTTCAATTCCGTTCCAGTCAATTTTAACTACATATTTATGTAGGCTCTATCCTGTTTTATTAAATATCATTCATACATTTATGTCCTATCTACATAAATGTGTGAATGAGATTTAATAGAACATAGTAGGACTGGTAATAAATTTTTTGGTTTAGTGTGTAATAAACAAGCAATATGAAGAAAAATTATTGATATTTTATAAAATGAAAATATAATACAATAGATCCTTTAAATTTAAAAGTCCTCACAACAAAAATTTGAATTCTTATTAATATGAAATTAAACTAATTTAATTTGAGAAATGTTAAACTCTTTTACATTAAAATATAAATTAATGTAATTTATAATATTGGGCTCCAAAAATAATATTGAAAAATTCGTGAACAATATCAATAATCAAGGTTAGGGTTTAGCCTTTAGTATGTTAAAGGGATTGGTTCAGTCTAGTTTTTCTGTAAGCATATAAATTAGCTTAGGGTTTAGGGTTCAGTAACGGAAAGGGAATTGATCAGTTAGTTGAGCTCTGCTGAAGCATATAAAATAAGACTTGTTTAGGCTCCAAATTGTCGAAGTCAATTTCATCCTTGAAGAGGTGAACTTTAGAAGAAGCTCTAGCTGAAATGCCACGGACTACCACCCTGGAGTGTCCTGGTTGCCCACCGCTTCGAGCTCTAACTTTCGATTCACTTGGTCTAATTAAAGGTTCAGATTTGTTCTTTGTAGACTTGTATTAAAATATTTTATCTTGTGATCGATTGTTTAAAAATTTTCTTATGGATATTTAACTTCGTTATTCATGATAGTGGTTGAGTCTCGAGGCAATCGAGGAATTGCTCAGGTGGTTGAGAGATGGGGTAGTCCCGACTCGACTAAGTGTGTGCTTGCCGCTTCTATTGATGACCGGAAGCAAGACCCTGTAAGCGGAGTTTGCGTATTTTGGTGTATTTCTTCTTTGCTGGGTATCTTAGGTTCAGTAATATTATATGATTGAAATGGGCATGAACTACAATTTGATCCTGTTTGCTGGGTAGTTCGTTTTCTATTGATTTCTATTGTTGCTGCGAGTTGCTTCCTTTGCTACAGTTTGATTTTTTCTTAACTTATGCAACTTTATTTCCTGCAGTTGTTAGCAGTTGCACGAAAAAATGGCACGGTAAGCTTCTTATTTTGAGTTGACCGTTAAGGAATAAGTATTTGGTTGTTAATGTTTATTATTATGCAACTTATTGGCTCATATTTGATATTGGTTTTCCTAATGCGTTTTCCAGGTTGAAGTGGTCAATCCTCTTAATGGAGAAACTAAATTTTCAATTTCTAATGCTGGTGTTGATACTGAGGTTCTACCTGAAGATGATAATATTGTTGGTTTACATTTATTCAGAAAACATAGGCAGTCCAGGTATTGCTCTCATTGTTAGTTTTAAAATCAGAAGTTTGGGGTTATATGGTTATTCAGTATTGTTAATGCTATCAGCACTTTAATTCTCTGATCTCTCCTTGGATGATTAAATGTAGTTCATGCAATTTGCTTACATGTACTTCAAAAGGAGATGCGAATTTGTGGTCTATCAAATTTGCCAATTCATCATCGGATAATACCAGTATTGGTGACTCTAGAACGTGGAAAATTGGTAGTTCTGGCCATTTCTTGTGCTCTAAGGTGGATGGAAGTGAAACATATGCTGTGTTTGGAGGGTGAACATATTTCTTTTTTTCTTTTTTCTTTTTTCTTTTTTTACTATTTGATATAAAAACCAGTGGTTTATGGCCACTGAGCAGCTGAATGAATTGTTTCTTGTATTCTGATTCAGTAAAGGTATTGAAGTAAATTTATGGGACTTGGAGAAGTATTCTAAGATTTGGACTGCAAAGCCTGTGAGTCTATCCTTTTCTGACTCCTAAAGTACGTATTTGGAAAAAAAAAATTTTTTACGGCAAACCCTTTCATACCTTGGATTTTAAACTTGATGCAGCCTCCTAAAGACAGTCTTGGTATTTTTACCCCTACATGGTTTACATCTGTAACTTTTCTGGCTGATGATGATCATCGTAAATTTGCAGCTGGCACCAACAACCATCAGGTATGTACAATTGTTGGCATTCTTTAAACCACATTTTCCTAATAATTCTGTAATCCCACACATATATGTTTGCCAATAGATCAACCAGGAAAAATCTTAATAATCAGCCTCGTATTAACCTTAAACTTGTACATGTAGATATGAGTGCTTTATATTGCATTCTATTATATTTGGAAATAATGCAACAATATATTCCCATAGATGATGGAAGATATTGTGTATTTTATTGGGAATGAAGAAAATATTGAAATGTGGTTTCTTTTCTGGTGGATAGTTCAATCCTTATTCACTATAGCTTTAAAAATTTGTTTATCTTGCAGATGTGATGCCCTAAGAAAAATACATCTTCGTGTCATTACTGGTCTTTTGGCATTCTATGAAAACATATTATAGTCTTTGGTTTGTGGCAAGTAGGATGACTGGATGAATCATTTTAATTTGTCATGGGGAAGGATGAAGGGGAATGAATCGAGGAATGTCATCTGATCTTATCACTATGATTCCTTACAATACCTTTATCTTCTCCCTTTTTTCTTTTTTTTTCTTTAATCCTGGCAATGTTAGTCAATTAGATTACATACACTTCTAGATCTTGATATGTCTGATTTACATAACAGGTTCGCCTCTATGACATTTCTGCTCAGCGTAGACCTGTTATTTCATTTGATTTCAGAGAAACTCCTATTAAAGCAATCACTGAGGATCGAGATGGTCACACCATCTACATTGGAAATGGTTCTGGGGATATTGCTTCTGTTGACATACGAACAGGTCTTTGAACACAGAGTCATGAATATTCTTCCAATCATATATTAATGCTGCTTTCTTGATCTCATTCCCGAGTAATTCTTCCTTTGAAATATTAACTTTGAGTGCACTATTTCTAGGTAAATTGTTGGGATGCTTTTTAGGGAAGTGTTCTGGTAGCATCAGATCCATGGCCAAGCATCCAGAGTTTCCTGTGATAGCATCATGTGGTGGGTATACTGCAAGATTTTTAATTTGGTAAAATAGCAACGACCCAGTAAAAATCCCACAAAATGTGGGGTTTGGGGAAGATTTTTAATTTTAAAATTAGCAGGCACGTGAAACTTGAAGCATGACTGTGCAATTTTTATGCATGCTTGTGGTTGTGATCCATCTTATCTTTGCATAAAGAGATAGAGTTGTCTGAAAGTTAGGGAATGGTCTGTTAGCGATTTCATATTCCTTGTGCGGTAAATTTATTTGAATTAAATTTTCTTATTACATTATTTTGGGACTTAAATCTCGTATTTCTTCTCAATTCTTCACTCAGGTTTGGATAGCTATTTGCGCTTGTGGGATGTAAGGACTCGGCAACTTCTTTCAGCGGTATGTTCTTGGGCTCAATTTGTCAAAGGTTTTGTTAAATTTACAGTATTTACTACAATATTTGTGTTGTTTTCCATATTTTCTGGTGCAAATTGCTATTTGTAGAGATTTTATTGTTGAATTAGTAAAATGGTTTAGAGATGAGAGCTGCTGCTTCCATTTCTTAACATTTTTTTCTTTTTGATGCAGGTCTTTCTGAAGCAGCACCTAACAAATGTTGTTTTGGATTGCAATTTTGATGGGAAAGGTTGGTATTTTCTTTTCTATTGAAATGTTTTGAGCATTTCAGACTTGTGCATGGTTGGCATGTGTCGTGCGTTACTTGCTGTCTACTTCGACTGTTTCTTTGATGGTCCCCATACATTATGCTAGCAGAAGTCCTAGAAGCACAAAATGTAAAGGACGTCCAAATTGAAGACGAGACAGTTGCATTGCCCTTAAAACGAAAGAAGACACCCAAAGAAAAGGAAAGGAGCAAAAAGAAGGTAGCGAAGGACAGTGAACGGAGCAATAAATTAAGATCCAAGAAAAAGAGCAGAAGCTTAGAAAGCCAAATTGATGATGACTCCTAATTGGATGACACTTTTGAAAAGGCTGGGGTCTTCCTTCTCCAATAAAGGTCTATAAAAAAAACACAAGGAGTTGCCATGTTCAAATTAAGGTCATATCTCAATATCGGAGTCTAAGCACCGCATGATGTTTAGAGACTCAGGAGTTAGGTCAGTCTTGTTCTCCTATCGGTTTCTTGATGAGCCCTGCTTTGCTGCTGTGGCAGTTTGTTTTTGTTGGGTATTAAATTTTGATGGTTAGTTCATGTATCTGTTGGTACCATAACTAATAGTGATGCGCTGAACAACAGAGCTTGATGTTTAAACAGAGATTGGACAAGAACGTTACCCATTTAAGCCATATTGTTATTTGCATACTTGATGATGATGTTGTTGGGACTTAAATTGTTCCCCACCTTGGATTTTTACTTTGGATAGAAAATGGCCAATTAATCAGTTGGTGCTTACGATGCATTAAGAGACGAAGTTTTGTAGTTTATAACTGTTCCACGATGTTAAAGGCTAATCACGCAAATTCTCTTATAGAAGTCTCAAATTCAAATTGATTTATGTTTCGTCCCTACAATGGTAAAAGGATGATTAGTCATGGTCTATGTAGATTAGATCATCTTCCAAATAGAAGGGAAATATGCGATTTCAATCTCATTCCATGATTTAACTAAGGACGTTATATCATATCTTGAGAATTGTTCGCAATTTCTTGCAGAAGCAAGGATTCATCAAACCACCATTTTAACAAAAAAAGCTTCAGTCAATCGTAATATACTCCACGGTTAAAATCGCAGTACACTCGAACAAAAATTGTTCCAAGAGTGTCTCCTGTTGAGATTAACCATAATTTCTTGAGAAATCAAAGCAAATAGTGCACTAAATGTGGAAAAGAGGCAGCATCAAATTACTGAGATGAAGCTTCCTCCTTTTTCTCTGGTGATAGGTACCTACCAAATGGACGAAATTAATTGGTTAAAAACTGTATAATTCATGTATAATGCTTATTATGGATCAAAACAGGTGGTCACAATTAGCATAAACTTAGTCTCTTATAATTTGCGGTCACCTCCACATATCAGATTAAACATATGAACAAGCCAACATCTCAAAGTGAGTGTGTTTCAACTGTATCAGAAGAAACAGTAAATTCTCAGGCTGGCTACGCCCTAACTTAAAGTGTCCTCCAAAAGGATGGAATTATTCAGATTCGAAATCTGATACGTCACATAAGCATAGGAAAACAGTGATTGAATACAAGTAAAAGAATGTAACTACTCACCCCTGACCCCTAGCCCAACGGGAGAGTTGATATAGTTGAACAGTCTCATTGGAGGCATGGCATGCCAATAGTAGATAGTTGCGAGGTTGTACCATCCATGCAAACCTCATGAACAATAACGAATAAATACACATAGCTGCAGCAAGAGTAATGA
This sequence comes from Erythroxylum baracoense, assembly GCA_025629805.1. Classification (NCBI taxonomy): domain Eukaryota; kingdom Viridiplantae; phylum Streptophyta; class Magnoliopsida; order Malpighiales; family Erythroxylaceae; genus Erythroxylum; species Erythroxylum baracoense. Next base: position 54,585 of record JAOTAY010000040.1, on the reverse strand, counting down.
AGAAGATTCAGAATGCTTAACCATCCACTAACTAGTGAAAAAGAATTGTGCTCTCATCAAACCAGAATACTTAACCTCCTGTCATATTCCCCGAAATCATTTCTGGAGGTTTCTTCATGTCTGCCAACCCCTATTCAAAGCATCAAATAAGAAGGCAGGAAGTAGGAAAAAGGTAGAATCTTGAAGTAATTGGTTAGATAAATGAAATATCAAGGAAATGATCTCAAATCATCATAATGAAACATACAGCAGCAACAAAACCCCAGTTAGCAATAGGACCCCAGAAATGAGTTGTTTTTGGACCAACAGGACTATTCCAAAATGCCTTGAAGGAAGCCATGTCTGACCACTTCTTGAACACCTTCAAATTTTAATATAAACCTGTAAGCTATTGATTATCCAAGAAGCACACAAATTCTAAGAAAATAATGAGAAAACAAAGAACAGCCAAGATAAGAATAAACTAAGCTGAAATTCTCGTCTAACTAATTATCTCAAACTTTTTCCACGTGTTAACAGAAAATTCAAAAGGCAGATAAATTTTAGTTTCTATACACCAATTAGCTATTAATAGGCAATCGATAACTCATTTTAGGAGTCATAATTCGTAAGTCCTGGTGGAATCTTTCGTCCATACCTTGCATCCATCTAGTTCTGCAGTCCACTTTTGTTCAATCTTAGTGAACGCAAATTAAGAAATAGCAAACAACACATCTGAGCATGAAGTTGCAGAAGAAACCACAAATAAATCACCTTTAGATACTCTACAAGAAAATAACAATCAAAATTCCAAATCAATCTGATAAACTTCAAATTTCTGCCACCCATTTTCCGTCAGGCACGAGCATTCAGGCAATGGACAATACATGAACTTAGATACTTCAAAGATAGGTGAAAAGTTTTAGACAATTAATTCAAACCTCAAACCGATGCCCAAATAACCTTGTAACAATACAGCCATTGTAGAACAGAAATAAGAGTCAAATGGCAATTGGAAAAGCAGACGAAAGGAGAAAAGAAAACCACGGCTTGATATCCCACAGGACATCTGTAATCAAAAACTCTATTTTTCAAACTGTAAAACAATCCCGTTTAAACCAATTTATGGATGACCGATTCATATCATAAGTCCCCTAAAAAAGAAACCCAGATTTCTCTGCCCAGATGCGACAACCCATCTACATGACACACATCAACGGTTGTTTGTGCCCATCTCTCTTGTGTAAGAGAGGATGAAGAGAGGGAGAAGAATTAGTACATCACATCGGAGGCTTACCTGAAACGGGATCGCCGGAGAGAAGATGAAGTAGCTGTGTGTGTGTGTTTGGTAGTTTGAAGTTTCTGACTTCCCAGTGAGAAGGTGTAAACCAGTCAGGGACCGGGGAATGCAGTAATTTTATTAGATGTGATCCGGCTAGGGAAAGTCGTAATCTTATAGCCAATCACTGAAATTCTGTGGCCGATTTTTGACTAACTGATTGGTTGCTGGCATGTGCTTTCTGATGCGAGTGCGACCCAAAATGTTGCTCTGAACTTTTATTTGTGATTTCTTCCTTCATTTTCTGACCTAAATTTGGTAAAATCGAATAAATTGATTGAGGCTTTAAAATTGTGTTATCCTATTATTACAAAATTTGCAAATAACTTCTTATCATTTCAATGTTTTGTTACAAGGAAGAAAAATCCTAGGTAAATGTTAATAAGTGATAAATATGTCACATTTTAATATATCAGGTCTAATGTTAAAGCAGAGGTTTCTAAAATTATACTTAAAGATCATAAATGTTGATTTCAATGTAAATTTGTAATCCGAGTTTAATTATGAGTTTTTAATAAAAATGCTTTGTCTGGTCAATAATGGAGAGAAGGGAATAATATGTTATTTTTATGGTATCATAAAGGGGATGAATGAAACAATTACGGTCAATCTAAAATTTAGGCCGTCTTTGTACATGTGCAATATCTTATCATGTAGCCATTAATTAAAGATGATAAGGTAACTTTACTCTCTATTGTTTATAGCTGGGATATTTTTGAATTGTAATGCCCATTATAGACTAAAGATATGCTTGTTTAGTGGGTATGAAAAAAGAGGAATGAGTATGGAATGAAAAATTGAGTTTGATAAGTATGATTATAGAGTTATTATTTTGATTACCCTTTTTTGGGTAATACTCCATTCCTCTCATAATTTAGAGGAATGAGTATTATTGTTTTGTAAAGTGCGCCATTATGAATAACTTAATAGTTCTTTTTTAAATTTTTTTTAATAATAATTAATTAAATATAATTAATTAATTAAAATATAATTGATTACAACATAATTAACTAAAATAATATTATTAATCAATTAATTACATTATAATTGATTAAAATATAATTAATTAATTAATTACATTATAATTAATCAAAACATAATTTATTCATTAAATAAAATATTATAATTAATTATAATATAATTAATTAAAATATAATTCATTTATTTTTACAAATCAACCACTATCAATGGTAATGGTAATCATTCCTTCATCTTAACCAACCATTATAATTATAATGATAATATTCATTCCTATTCCTATTACCATTCTCCTGTACGAACTAATCGCCCCCTAAGTTTACAAAAAAGTTAAAGTTAATAGAAGAATACTATTACTTATTACAAAAATTGTTACTCGTCATATGATACAAGATATCATAAGCTTACAAATGAAGGTTTATAAGGATGCTTATAGTGATGTTGAGATGCCCATTGTTACTCTTCAAAAGAGATGAACTGAATTCAAGTATATTTTTTTTCACTTTTGTCACTTATAAATAATTATTCACCACTTTGTTTTGTTTATGAGATTATTTTTGTTGTCTTACGGTTATTTGGTGGGACTATTTTGAAAACGATGTTCCAAAATTGTTAAAAGTTTGCACTTGAAATTTTGAGTCAATATATGAATGTAACAGAAATTGAAAAGAATTGAAGCACATTTGAATTCGTTCATTCCAAAAAAAGGAATAGATTAGAATACAAAAGATTGAACAATTTGATTTTTTTGAGCAACTTGATTTTTGTTGATACAATTTGAAGTTTCAAAAAGATATGTTATTATTATTATCAAGTTGAAATATTTCTTATAATTTTTAATAATTTAATTTAATTTATTTACTAGGATTTTTAATTGAAAAAGTAGTTCTATAAATCGAACATGCTTTGACCATATGAATCTTTTAGCGAGTTTAGTTTATAAGGAACTGAGTTTGATAGATGAGAGTGACTTAGAAGATAATTTTGGATAGAAAAGTATTGACATGTCATTTAATGCAATAAATTTAAATAATAGTAATGATGAGTCTCCTCTCAATAATGAGGATTATATTAAATAAGATATAAGGTCAAATACGATTTGAGCAGATATTTGATTGAATAAAATTTCAGATTTTTGTTTCTTTTATTCTTTTAATTTCTGGAATATTTTAAATTTTGCATATGCAATATAAGATTAAAAATTAACTGTAAATATTTTTATTTCATGTTTCGTTTCTATTTAATTATATTCCTCGACATAAACTCTTGTTGTAATACTTATAGGGTCATAGAATTTTATTTTTTTACTTATTTTTAGATGTATTTATTCTTTATTATATGATGAAATTGTAATATTTTAAGTACTTTACATTATCTTTAGTTTCATATTTATGATGATTAAATAATATTTTTTATATTAATTGTGATTATTATTTATTTGTGAAATATCTGAAAAGTAATATCAATAGAAATTTCAAATTTATATTATTATAAATTTTAGAAATATAGATGATGTAAAATTAAAAATTATACAAAATAATATATTGAAGGAATATTTTATAATTAAAAAAATATAAAGACAATTTTAAAAATTTTAAAAATTATCCAAAAATAATCCTTGGTATTGATCGGTACCGTATTAGAACCAAATCCAATACCGATACCGGTGCGATATTCATAATATTGAATATAAGACAAAATACTAGAAAGTGCTAATTAGGATATTGTTGATAAAAATAAAAATTTAAGTTATATAATTTAATAAAATTCTCAACATAATATAAACTTAAAAGAAAATTTTTCTACATTTCACGTGACATTTACACCTCAACGAGTTTATAAATTAAAGCAAATTTTTTTTATATTAAAAGATTTCATTTTCAAGTGATAAAGATTGTTTTTCTTATTTTTATATAAATGATAATTTTAATCTTCGTTTAAAATCAACGAATTATTTTTAATTTTATTACATTTAAATTTGAATTTGAATTTAATAATTTTTTAATACAACCAATTATAATAAATTAGTGCATTCAATCCAAACTCCATAAATTAAGATAAGTTTACTCGTATGAAATTAAAATTTTTAACTTAGATAAATTTTAGACTTGGACAATTTTTTTTAAAATTAAGACTCGTCTCTGATCCTAAATGCAAAAGTCTACGGGAAATAAATTACCTGTTCTTATTACTCTGTTAGTACTCTATTTTATGAACATTGGTTCATCCAATAAATGGGACCATAAAAAATGGATAAATGAACGGTGATAGAATATATAGAATATGGTAGGAACATACCTGAACTCAAGTCTACGACAGAATGACCAGTGCTATGTTGGTGGTAGAAAAGATGTGATCACAAGAAGGGAATACCATATGACTTTTGCATGGCCGACTTGGCCTGAGTTGAGTGATTGCTTTTACAACCCAAAGTCCATTCCAGTGCCAAATGGAGAGAGCAACTAGAGAAAATGTATGTGTTTGTGGTCCAGCATGTGTATCTGTTTGGTTTTTACTATTCTTGGCCAAGCTTGAATGGAGTCAAAATTTTGTTTGCTATAGTTGGAAATGTTCTGCATAATTTAAGGCAGTAGCTAAAAGAACGGTGTTCTTGTTTGACACTGGTTTTCTTGTACTGCGTTTCTGTTGTGCAGACAGATGGGATTATTGTCTTAACCTGGTTGAACTTGGATGTTGAACACCAAGAGCAAGTTCGAAGAATTGTTTAAAAACAACCAGCAAAGTTTGATTTTGGAGAGATCATGGCGTTCTTATCATCATCACCATCATCATCGATATGTAGAGTTTCAACAAGTCTACTTCTGGTCTATATCATAGCTGTGTCAAGATTATTTCCTGTACAGGCTCATGGTTTGTGTTATCACCCTTTTACCTGTTAGTTTGTCATTACTTCTGTGGAACTTATAACCTCTGGATGCATTTGTTTTGATGAACAACTCAATCTTGTTGTAGTGAAAACCTTGTCAAGAGTGATAGAATTACCTTCGGAAGTGTCGGACTTTAAAGAAGATCAAAACGTTAGGAGATCAGATTTTCCCAGTGGCTTCTTGCTTGGAGCTGCAACGTCAGCTTTGCAGGTATTGATTGAAATATATAAAAAGGGAAGAGCGAAGATTTATCTTTTTAAATCATTTCGTTCTATGCATGCACATACTTGCGATTTGTACATAGACTGAAGGATCGACGAAGACCGGAAGGAGAAGTCCAAGCGTCTGGGAACACTTCATCAAAAAATACCCAGGTTTGATATGGCTCTTTTCTTTAAGAATAACTGTTCAGGTTTATGAATGATTTTCTCACTGTGAATCTGTGATTATTTCTGCAAACCCTTCAGATAAAGTTGTGGATAGAAGTGACTTTAAAACAGGAATTGATTCCTATAGGCGCTACAAGGTGAGTATGTCTATTCAGAAGCGAATTAAACTATCATACATCTCTTCTACATGACTGTTTGTGGATGGTATAGGAAGATATAGAGGCCTTGAAGGACATTGGAGCAGATGCTTATAGATTTTCCATCTCCTGGACAAGAATTTTTCCCAGTATGTTCCCAAAGTTACTACCTTAATCCTCATCTAACGTCTGAATCTTACACCAGAAAGCCAGGAGTATAGTTTACTGAAGTTCAGTGCCTAGCAGTAAAATAGGTTCTCTTATATTGTTAATTGCTCAACTTTCGATTGGAAGTTTTAACTTGTAGATGGTTCGTTCAGTGGTGGAATAAATCTAGAAGGGATCGATCATTACAACAGAATTATAGATATGCTAGTCGAATATGGTAAAATTCTGCACTTTAAATTCTTCCCATGGACTCCCTCTATTGCTATGTATTACTTACGAGTATTATACGTTTTGACGTTTCATTTAGGCATCAAACCTTTTGTAACACTGTTGCACTTTGACTTGCCGCAATCCTTGGAAGAGAAATATGGTGGCTTCTTAAGTAACACAATTGTGTAAGTGTAACAAGCTACTACACTTTCCTGTGATACTGAAATTTTTTGCAGTAGGTATAAGTGACTTTCTTCTGTTCCTTTCTCTTTCAGAAATGATTTTAGGGACTACTGTGAACTTTGTTTCAGAACATTTGGAGATAGGGTCAAAAACTGGATCACAATAAATGAGCCATTAACGATTGTAGAGCCTGGATATGATTTAGGACTAACTGCACCGGGAAGGTGTTCGAAATGTTCAGCCGGTAATTCTTCAACTGAACCTTACATTGTGAACCATAACATTCTTCTCTCCCATGCCACAGTCGCCAAGCTTTACAAAGAGAAGTACCAGGTTAACACTGTATATCCTAGTATGCCATTCTTTTGTGTTGCCATTGTTCTTTCCGAGGATGTTCATGGCACATGTCATTTTGCAGGCAGATCAGGGGGGAGAAATTGGACTAACTGTTGTGGGAGAATATTTTGAGCCTTATTCTGAAGCACCTGAAGACAAAGCTGCCCAACAAAGAATCCTGGATTTCAAGTTGGGATGGTTAGTCTGTTCAGTGAATGTACACTAATCCTTCAAGTTGTTTCACTGCCTAGTGGAAGATCTGCCTTTTACCAGATAACCATAACTTCACCTATAATTAACAAATGAAATCAATGAAAAAAAATTGCTTAGGGTCCACAGAAGGAACAAGGTCTACTCATTTCTGCTTTCTTTTGCTTTTTAGGTACATGGAACCCCTAGTATATGGTGATTATCCTAGGATCATGAGAAAATTGGTGAAGGAAAGGCTTCCTACGTTTTCTTGGAAAGAGAAGAAACTAGTGAAGGGATCTTTTGACTTCATTGGCATCAATTACTACACATCAAGTTATGCCAAAAGCATCCCCATGGATCCAAAAGCTCCACCAATGAGCTTTACTTGTGATATGCATGTAAACAGTACAGGTAAAACAGCGTTCATATTCACAATTTGTTATTTTCAAGCAAACAGACAAAACACATAAACTGGTTGAAAGCTTGTTCCTGAAGTATTGTTCTTTGACAGAGGCCAGAAATGGAAACTTCATCGGTCCAAAGGTAAGAAACGAGATTTGCAGCTTAATGGAACAAGCATGTGTTGGTTGTACACCTGAAAATCTTTATGTCTCTAGGCGGAAGGCAGCAGCAATATATATGTTTATCCACAAGGGCTTCAAAAGGTTTTGGAGTATGTGAAGCAAAGATATCAGAACCCCAAAATCTACGTCACCGAGAATGGTTAGAACTAATTTACTTGTCTTTTATTTCATGCAGAAATCGAAGGGCCTTTGAACTTATAGCAGATTGGTAGAGGATTATCAGTAATCTCATGGTTACATTTCCTTGTAGGTGTTACTGAAAATCGTAATGACAGCAGAGGACTGGTTGAAGCCCTGGACGATCAACATCGAATCAACTACATTCGTCAACACTTGTATCGGATCCAGCAAGCAATCAAGTAAATCTGTGAACACAGCAAACAATTCAACTGCTGAATTTTCCCAATTATTGAGCTCTTTGGTAAATGTTTATCTGTGGCTTTTGTACAGAAATGGTGTAAATGTCCAAGGATACTTCTACTGGAGTCTTTTTGATTCCTTTGAGTGGTTAGCGGGCTACACGGTGAGATTTGGGCTGTATTACATTGATTACATGGACAATCTTAAGCGCATCCCAAAACTGTCCGCACTGTGGTTACATGATTTCATGCGAGGTGATAAACACCAAAAGCTTGCTAACTGATATGTTTTTCTTGTTTCAAGTTCTTTTGAATAGGCTTTTCCATAATTACATGTAAATGGACATGTACACAACAACTCTTTTTTCATTTTACCATGTTCTTGTCTTGCAAGAATCAGTTTCATGCTGTGGTACCCATTAGTGTCGAAGGAAGATTACTAATGGATCACTCTATGCTAAGAATGATTGATCATTGTACAAATTATAAATCACTGAAAACTAAAAGATGGGATAGTCTTTGAAGACAGAATTAATTATAAAACTCGGTCCATGATCAAAAAAGAGAGCTCATTTTAACTGAAGCTCTAAAGGTTATTATTTCAATATGAATTTAGTTAAAACCTTAATAGCAAAAAGTAGTAAATTTTTTGGTCAAAACAACAGGGGAGTAACTAAAGATATCAGAATGTATGATACATATCAGACCAAAAAAAATTCCATGAAGATTGCAAGAAAAGCCTGTTTACCAATTATGAAGACTATTTTATCAGGAGAGAGCTTTCTCAACCTCAACAGTAACCTCTTTTGGAGGTTTCTCTGCATGAATATCTGCAACAACACCTTTCTTCTTGTAATAATCAATTACCTGCATTTTAGTGACCCAATAAACATCAGATTCAGAATGACTAGGTAAACTGAAGGTCTCCAACACTGAATTATGGGAAGAAAGCCAAGAATATAGTCTGAGTCTAGATAATGCCCACAAAACTAAACAAAAAGCAAAGGGTAGGCAGGATCACCGGTTCAGTTTGCTTGTGGAATGCCTCCAGCCTCGACTTAAGAACTGCTGCAGTATCGTCTTTACGTTGAATCAAAGGTTCTCCAGTTACCTTCAACAAAAGAGAAATAAATATAAGTTGGTGTGGTTCCTCAAAAATGTAATGCATACAGAATCTGATTGCTAGCCCGAAATGAAAATAGATTACATTCCTAATTAGCGTTCATGAAAATAGAAAATCATGTTGCCTTACATCATCAACACCAGTGACCTTGGGAGGTGAAAATTTGGAGTGATAGGTTCTACCACTAGAAGGGTGGATCCAGCGACCAGTAATCCGTTCTTCCAAAATAGCATCATCAATTGCAAAATTGAGCACCTTATCGATTTTAACTCCTTGTTTGTCGAGCATCTCATCAAGCTGCATGAAGGAGGTGGAAGTAACAAGGTTACATACACCTAGGGAAAACCCAGCATTCTAAAACTACACGAGATATAGACTCATAAATGTATACTACTACATGGTCACACCTTTTGTGCCTGAACCACAGTCCTAGGAAATCCATCAAGAATGAAACCTTTCTGGCATGAGGGCTTCTTGATTGCATCATTTATAATGCCAACAACCAAGTCATCGGAAACAAGTTGTCCCTGAGGAAACCACGTGAGACAATCATCAGGAAATTAAAATAAAGGCTAGGTTACAAAGATAGTACATAAATTTGGTTCAAAAGACAGAATGGTTTAGCATTTTAACATTGTCCATAGCCTCCTTGGCCTTGATTCCCAGAGGTGTTTTAGCAGCAACGGCAGCTCTCAGCATATCACCAGTAGCCAAGTGGCACAAGCAATACTCATCCTTGATTATTGGTGACTGAGTACCTTTCCCAGATCCAGGTGGGCCTGCCGATCACACAAGTAGAATAATTACAACAATGAAAACGTTCCATAATAACTGTTCTAAATGAAAAGTTGATCACAGAATGGTACATTCAATGATGAATATCATCAGCTGTTTTTTGCATGGAATTACTTTGACCGAGTCATCATCAATTCAATCACAAAGCTATCAGTAATAATGCTCATACATGTTTCAAATATTCAATGTGGAAATTTTTTAATGTTTTGGTTATTATATGAGCTACAACAACAACAACAAGAAGAAGGTCCCAGTAAGAATTTCATTGAAATGCGAGGTTTGAAGAAGTCTATAAAGAAGCAACCTTATTCTTAGCTAGTAAAGAGGCTTTTTTTGATAAAACCACAAGAAAAAAGAGATTTTTTAAAACAGTTGAAAGAAAACAAAAATCAAATAGATAAATAAATAACAGCATAAATAAAAAATAAAAATAAAAGAAAGTAAATAAACAAACAAACAAGAAAGAAAACAAATAAGTAAATAAGAAAAACAAACAATTGAAAAAAAATAAATAAATAAAATAACTAAAGAGTAAGTGTTGCAAACAAAAGTATTTAGGCTAAATAAAAAATACAAGAATTGAAGGAAAAGGTTCAAAAAGCATATGAAAAGAGAAGAATCTTTCTATGTAGGATCCTCTACTCGCATCCTAGCTCACCAAAGTTTTCTATTGAGGGCTAAGTCATCGATAAGCTCTAATAGGACCATATCATTCATTATCAACTCCCTCCAATTCTTCTTGGATCTTTATTTTTCTTTTCTTACAGTCCCTAAATACAATCTTCTCGTATCTTCTCTCTAGGTGTCAAAATATCTCCTCTTAACATATCTGAACAACTTAAGTCTTGTCTCTCTTAATTTACTACCAATGTTAAACACCCTCAACTTGTCTCTAACCACTACATTCTTGATCTTATCTCTTCTTGTAAAGTTGGACATCCAATAGAGCATCCTAATCTTTGCCACCATTAGCTTATAATTATGCGCATGTTTGATGGCCCAACACTTAGCCCAATAGAGCATGGTCAACCTAATTGCTAAACCCTAGAATTTACCCTTTAGCTTGAGTGGTATGTTTTTGTTATTATGAGTTGGTGAGGTGATTAACTTTTGACTTTAATCTTATAAAGCTTTAACATAATTTGAAATTCTTGAAGAAATTATTTGATGTTTAAGAAATAATGTGTTGATGTTTAGTTTTTGATAAGGTTAAGATGAGTTGATTGTTATATAGTAAGAAATTTTAGTTCATTATGTCCCCAAAATTGAAGACTATTTGATATTTTAAACATAACTTTTGATAAGGACGTTAAGTTGAGGTAATTCAAGAAATTATATAAAAAAAAGAGAAATGTCTATATTTCAAGAAAATAACCAAAACTATTATTGAACCCGAATAGGATAATTCGGTCAAAGGAACTTGTGAGTTCATTTTATTATCACCATTATACACCATTCCATATTTTGATCATAACTTTTAATAGGAATACCACATTGAAGTTATTCAAAAGATCGAAAATTTAAGAGATTTTTTTACAACCTTTAGGAAGACACTTAAAGCTAATATCAATTAGTTAGACCTCTATCATTGTCTAGCGAACGGTAACGTGATTGGTAATGTGATTTTTCATAAAATGGCATCCAATTAGTATAACACCACGAATTTCAATTTTTAAAAACACGCAATATTGACTTTCATCTATAAATTTTATGTTTTTAGGCTAGGAAGACAGAGAAAAGCAATAAAGAGTCACAAAAATGCAAAGGAAACAATATATAGGAGGAATTACAGCACATCTTATAGATTTTTTCAGCTCTAGCAAGTTATCTTTTCTTCAGAAAGAGAGTTTTACTATTTTTTTTGTACAAAACTTGGTAATATATGTCAACTAGAGCTCCTAAGTTGGTTATTTTATTATCCATGTGTTTCAAATACTCTATTGTGTGATGAATAACTATTTGCATCTGTTAATTGATCAAAATTAGGCTACAATCACAAGTATCCTACATGAGTTATGATGGATTTTGAGTTTTTTTAAATTGATGAGTTCTGAAGACTTAAAATGTTGATTGAGTGTGAATTTACGTGACAATTGACATATTAATATGTACATAGAGTGTATTTTCAGGTGTAAGAGATATCATTGATGATTTAAGTGTTATGTGCAATTGTATCTCATGGTGTCGATGTTTGTGTGTGAAAGGTGTAATATGTAATTTGCTTTATACATGTCAAGATGTGATGTGAGGCCTTTTAAGGAACATGTGTGTGCTTGTATTGATTTGTAAAGAGTAATAGTTGGTCGAGAAAATTATTAGTCGGCATCAGATTAGGGCAAGTACCAATCTGTTGCCCTAGGTGAATGATCAGTGTCTAGATTGGGATGTTTCCTGGTCAATTGACTGAAAAGAATTAACAGAGGCCTACCCTAGGCAAGTATATGCATTGTATATGTTAGTTCTGAATTATTATGTAATGTATTTAATATGAGTATTTTTATATATTGTTTTTTAGTACTTGTATTGTATCATTACTATTCTTAACAAGTAATATTTATTAATTGGATGACATATAGGCACACTTGTAAATATTTTTGATATATATAATAAAAGAAGTATAATTTTATATTTACTTTAATATCACTTTTACTTGCTCAGTATATACAATTTGATATTGCCTATTTTTCAAGAATCAGAGTGTGCGAAAGGAATGTGGGAACTTAGGTGAGTTTTGAACATAATTTCATAGAGTTGCATCCAAAAAGAGTTACTAGATAGAGAGAGGACCATATCCATCAAGTTATGTCGATTAAATTTTGTGAGTTAACCTATCAAATTTTATGATTTTAGAAGATTGTCATCAAGTAAGAAGCAACATGCAGGCAGAACATAAATTGTCTGCTAGCTTTTCATTAATCACAATTGCATAGACAAGCAAATGAGGGACTAAAATCCTGCTTCTTAGTCGTTGGATTTCATAGGCTTCTTATCCCAAATGCTCAAATTGGATTCAAGGACTTCCCACCAAAAATATAAGTTATTCAATTCTAGACTGTGTCAACCCGTAAACACCCAAAAAAACAAAAAACAAATGCAAAAAGTTAAAGAAAGAAAATGGAGCTTGTATTCAAATCACCAACAGTGTAAAACCCCACAAAACAAAAACGCACACCCAAGTAAAGCACAAAGCAAAACGAAGAACCCCCGTCCTATGTTTCCCTTTTCCCTAAAAATCAGCAAAAACAAAAGAACCAACTAAAAAAACAATGCCACAAGAATTCCAAACAAGACCAAAATGAGTTTCCGGATCTGAATCTATCCAATTGGCTCTCGTAAAGCCAAAAAGCTCAAAACTTTACACTTGAAAACCATGCATTCAAGCGACTACAAAGAGTAAGAGAGAGCACAGAGTAATTACCAACGACCACAAGGCGTTTGTCGGGCTTGGTGGAGCACTTCATGCGACGAAGTAGCTCAGTCATGAGATCCACCGACGGCACATCCTCCAAGTTGACCGCTGAATTGGTAGCCATCGCCTAGACTCCTTTTCCAGTGAAAGCAAAGAGAGAGAGGGGTGAAGTTTTGAGTAAAGATAGATTCTTTGCTTTGCTCGGACCTTCCAACGTTGAGTTACGACTTCAAACCAAAGCAAAGTCCTCACCAATACCAGATTATAAAATGACCGTCTTACCCTTTCAGATCAAAGCAAGATCCTCGCAATTGCACTTACCAGATTATTCCATTAGCTAATTGTGATTGACCGAACCAAAATCAGGAATTACAAATTGTGGGTTGTATTGAAGATTATGAATTGTTTATAATATTTGTTGACTATGATAGTGAAATGTTTCAAGAAATCGTTACTAATTTGGGGTATGGTAGTTCTAAGCTTTTCAAGACGCCACCTTTGATGGCTGCAACTGCAGATCCAACAGCTATAACAAACCAACCAAACAATTTTAACCACGACCAACATCCATTTTCATGCTACTGAAATTTTGGTAGACGCCAATTGTTACAGCGGCCAGTGGCTGGTCGCATGGATACTTGCTTGCAAAAATAATTTCTAGCTCACCATCACAATGAAAATTCCAGATCATTACAAAATGAAATGAAAGAAAACTAAAGCTAGGATAAGAAGTTAAAAACTTTGGATGTTCTAGCACAAGCAATCTATCACTGTTCTGATAGATAAAAGGATGAGACTGCTTCTGCAATATTGTATTCAGGAAACACTGGCATTTTAACTCCAGATTCGTACACTGGCATATAACATGAAGGCATCAACTCACTCATCATCTTGGGTTTTTGACTTCTTCTTTTTCTTCTTTCCTTCCCCTACAGCTGGTACATCTTGGCTATCCTTGTCTTTACTCTTTTTCTTTTTCTTCTTGCCACCTCCATCCTGTTCAAAGTCGACCCCATTTACACCATTTGAGTTCTCAATAGTCTGTTCCTGCTCCAATTTTCTCTTCTCTTTCTTCTTCTTTTTCTTCTCCGACTTGGAATCCTCTGAAACAACCCCGTTTTTGGCAGCAGTTGCTTTGTCCTCACGCATAGGCTCAGCATCCTCCGCAGCCTCTGATTTCGATTTCTTTTTCTTACCTTTCTTTTCTGAAGGTACAGTTGGTACCTCTTCTGTATCCATATCATCACCTGCATTCATCATCAGGAAAACATTATATAAAACAATCAAATATCAAATAAAACATACGCTACAATGATGCACCAGTAAAACAACACATATCATTTCATTTAACTTCACACCTTTGTGTTGAGTACTTTCAATTGCAGCTTTCATCACATCAATGTTCTTTCGAGGTGCAACTCCCTTGTCATAAAAATCGAGTCGCTCCTCAACTTGCTCCCTCAGTTTCTCCCCAAAAACAGTAGTCCCGCTCTCTGAAATATACTTAAAAGCACGAAATTAAATTCAACGAAAAGAAAGTGAGCTTAGTAAGAATAATAACTAACTCACTAGATATTTTACCTGCAAAACAGTCAATGCGAGATGCAATGGAGCATTTGTTTGCCAAATAACGAGCCATGCGTCCCTTGTTTCGAGCAGATGCTCGACCGATAAAAGATGAATGGAAAATCAAACCATATTTCGGTGTGTTTCCACGAGTTTTCAATGCCCTGAAGACAATACCAAGCACATCAATTTTGGAACTTAAAACAAAAAATCCTTCAGAGAAATCAGCACGTGGTAAAACTCATGTCCTCTTAACTGGATGAGTCGAGTTGTTTCATGAACAACCAATTCACTCAAGTAAGAAACTATATCTCAAACACAAAAAATAAATAGAGATATCAACCACTAATCAAAAATCCAGAATACAAATTATGAGAAAATGGATGTCAAGCAAGCACCTGAAGAGGGCCTTTTCAGCACCTAGGATTTGGAGAGTAGAAGAAGGGCACTTGGCCAGATTTGTGAGACTGCCAGCATGAGATATTAAACGAGCCCCAACAATTTCACCAATTAAGGAGGCCAAATTAGGTGCAATGTCATTCATTTTAGCAATCAAATATTCATGCACCTTCTTCCTAAATTCTGCAAGGTCCATCACCCTCTTAGCAAACTGTTGTACATTAATTAAATCAACTGGGGATAGATCCTGCCCTGCAAGATATGGAAAGACAAGGTGAATATAGATATAATACTGCAGTTAGCACTAAGAACACCGTTCAAAAATTCTACCCATCGAAGCTTTAGCAGCTTCCACAACCTCCTTTGCCTTGTCTTCATCTCCTAGTATTTCTGTTAACTCGGGGATTTTTTCTTCAGTTAATTTTGACTTGTCCTCAATAAATTTTGCAACTTTTGCATAGAGGTAGTTGTCATTAACAATCTTCACAAGCTCAGGGAAATGCCAAGAGTACCATTCTCTACAGAAAGAAACAATATAGATTCAAGATTTACATGTATTAACATCACAATAATATCCTATAAAGATTATAAAGAGTATACCTGACTCTCATTGAGAATGAGTTAACATCCTTATCAAGAGTATCAAGAAGGAAAATTGCTTGAATAACCATGTTGTCAACTCGGTTTACGTTAAACTTGACCTTTGCCCTGCTGTAGCTGTGCCCCAGACCAAGTTGTGCTTTCTCCAGGTCACCAGGCTATAGTGTCAGAACACAGGGTAAAACAGAGAAGGAAACAAATGGTTAGGAAATCTGTCAAATAGAAAATAAATCCCTCCAACAAGAGGAGAGCACACAATGAAGGAGATTGTACTACCCAGAATAAAAATCAAGAATTACAAACCTTTAGGTCCTTTATGAAGTGTGGAAAATGCAGCCGTACACCACGAAGAAGCTCAAGAACAAATTCATTACTTTGGCAAGGGATTTTAGTCTCTTCAAAGATGTGAGACCCGAGTTTAGGCTCAGCCACTCCTAGACTGAACTTTGGCTTCTTACCTTCCTTGACTTTTGGAAGATTAAGCTCCAAAAAGTTTCTCAACTCATCAGTCATAATGCCTGCAGACAAAACAAATAGAAGCTCAAGTACTACACTAATTAACTTGCTGTTAACAGGTTTCCTACCTTAGCCATACCATCTGCACAAGCAAAAACATGTTTGCTTAAAAAAACTTAAAAAGTCCATTGCAAACAGCAGATACTTCCACAGAAAAGCTCTCTGTTTCTCCATCACCTCATTTCCTCATTGAAATATCAAAAAGGTACATTTCATACTTCCAATAACCAACAAACAGCTAAATTAAAACGCAAGAAAAGCAAACTCTGCCAACTTCCCATAATTGCTTATCAAACTAAATTAACTCAGCAAAATGCATCGAAACCAAACATATCCCAGAATCTGAGAAAATAGAAAGGAGAGATATACATTTACATATGCCAAAACAACATAAGAAAGTTGCTTCGCTATTCACCTTCAGAAATAGAGTTACACTGAGAAAGAGCATCAACAGCAGACTCAAAAGGTTGAAAAGCTGCGAGTTGCACGACCTTGCCGAACCGATTCAAATCCGAAATGGAGCTCCGAACAGCCTCAGTATTTTGCCCAATTTCATCGAGACCGTGAGCCAACAACAAACTGTAGCCAGATGCTGCCTCGTATAACAAGTACAGCGCCATTGTTGAAGAGGGTTGAAAACCAGAAAGTTTGAAACTTTGTTGCAATGGGTGTCAACTTCTAAATGAATCTATTCTCACTTCTCCACAATCGGCCGAAAGAGTATAACAACGAGTCGAGCCGTGGAAGGGCTTTAGGATTAGGGTTTATAGTTGATGCTTTTAAGAAACTAGGGCTCAGCGGCACTTGGTGACCAATAGGTCCGGGTCAAGTACAGACCCGATCCGTTCCGGAATGCTTTGTCGCACACACTCTCCTAATTATGAGTATAGGGAATTAAATTAATATGCAACTATTATTTCTTGAAGTTGGAGAGTTTTTGGATATAAAATCTATTTTGTTCTATTTAATGTACAAAAATGAAAAAAAATAAGGAAGCATTTTATTTATGTAGTTTGTTTTAAAATTGGATATATTTTATCTTCAAAATAATTAAAATATAACTATTATACTTAATCAAATTTAATACTTATAAACCTAATCTTAATCAACTAGCCGCTTCAATGATAAAGTGAGTTGTGATCCCTCTCACCATAATTTGAACCTTCAATCTCTACAACTAAAAAACTTACTTCATTATTTAGAATATCCTCTTAAAGTTGTACTTATCTTCACTAATAACATTCCCTTTCACTAATAGACATTCAATTAAAATTTCATTTCCAAACGATGTCAATTATAAATATATTACTTATTCTCTAAAATTTTTATGAAAATTTAAATAAATACATGACATTTTATAATTTATAAATTAGGTAAAAGACATAAGATCCCTCTATAATTTAAGTAACTTTAAAAAAATTCCTAATTTTTAAAATTTTTGATAAATTGTCTTTTACTTTTTAATTTTTTGGAAAACTTTTCTCTTAAATTTTAGTTAAAAATTAACAATATAACACATGTGACATGAGTATGACATGTGGACCAATTAAATATTAATGACATAACAACCCAATCTAGCTCACAAACTAATTATAATTCATTATATTTATCTTAAATTATTAGTTTAGGATCGGTTCAATTGGTAACATTTAATTGGTTCATGTGTAAGATTCATATCAGGTATGTTTCGCTAGTATTTTTTTAATGGAAGTGTAAAAGAATGGGGTTTTTTGGCAAATTAAAAATCATGAATAATTTTTCGAAAATTTTAAAGATTATGGAGTTTTTAAAGTTATTTAATTCCCATTTAAATTTTATGTCTTTTAATCTTATAAATTTAACCATTAAGACTAATAAATCATAGCCCATCCCTTTCATAGCTTGCATCCATCAACCACATTTATGCTCAACTTTCCATCCCTCCCTAACACCTCTTAATATAGTAAAAAGTAGAAATTATAGTATACTTTACACCTCTATTTTATATTATTTACATAGCACGTTTGGGTTAAACTATTGCATTTTCTTATTTGTTATTCAAGTTATTTAATTTAATATTTTATTTTCAAAAAGATTTAAATTGTAATAAATATTTTTTTAAGCTTGGTGAACCTAAAAAAAATAATTTAGAAAAAAATCTGACCCAAAATGAAGAAACAACCTAGCACAAAAGCAATAGCCCCAGACTTAGCTTAAGAACAAAATGCAACCCATCAACAAATAAAATGCAGAGGACAAAAATAGAAAAAAAAAGGCAACCGCAGAGGCAAAACGCAACACGTCAATAGCTGGATAAAATGTAGAACGTAGCACCAAAATGACACAGTAAGTGAAGAAGCAGAAAAATTTTAGAATATATTCTATGGGCTACAATCAATTGTTGTTTTGATTTTGTTAAAAACAGGCTAATGATATGATCCCTATTAAGATGCCTATGGTCCACTATTATTGTGATCCCTATTGGACTTAAGCACTTTAAACCGTTAGTGTGGTTAATGGTGTAGGCCTAACCCTAAGGCCTGTGATGGGCAGGCCTATGGTTACTAGTTATGGCTAGATCCCCACTACACTCCCTATATATACACATGTATAGCACATGTATATTTTCTCTACACAGTTTGCCCCATTGAGAACTGTACTTTCTAAAGAGATCAGAGTTGTGGTGGAAGCCCTAGCCGTCACCAAACACATGCGCGGTGCTCTCACAATTTGACGATCATGTCTTCAACAAGTAAGTATCTGCGTTTCTTATCATGTAATTGATTCATGATCTTGGCTTCTTACATTTGGTATCAGAGTAGAGGAATTACTTGATAAGGAATCTGATAATTATTATTGATGATTGAGAATTCGGATCATAATTTGCACTTTTAATTTATATGATCATATGTGTGATTTTCAAGTTAATGTAAATTCGTAAAATTGATCCATAAAACCTTAGGGCTTTCGTAGATCCTAATCTCACGAGTCTATTGATGTATGATTTTTTATTTTTCATGCACTGTGCACTGAGAATTTTGCAACACAAATCACTGTTCTTGAACCTGATTCGAATTATACCAAACACACATGAAATCTTAATTGTTTTGTTGATTCACGTGTCCTTCATGGTTTTCGTTGATGTTATGTGTTTAAATGGAAGAAAAAACTGAGTTTTCGTCGCTGTTTTTCGAAGAACCCATTTCAAAATTTGAAAACCAATTTCGACCCGGTTTTGATCTATAAAATCATCGCGATTTTTGAAATTTATTGAGGGCTTTTCATTGAAACTAGATTTAAATAAGTTTGTTTATGAATTAAGCATGAACAACAATCCAAAATACAAGGCTTTTGATCGCCACCCATGTTTTGACCCGCGACCCCGCTTTCTGCACAATCCAACTTGTCTGAAGAAAGAAGAAGATGCCTCTTGCACACGCCCACTCTCACACGTGACGCATGCAGGAGCATGTAGGGCCCATAAAATGTGTTTTTGTGTTTCGTTTTTTCTGTTATGCTCTATTTTTTAGCCTGATTTTTTATATATTTTTCATAATTTTTCCACTGCATGTAATATTTTTTATAAAAATATTACATTACATAGTATATTTTATGCATTTTCGAGCTTATTTATTTAACTTGATACATTGGAAATTATTATTACCCTATTTTAGATATGTTTATAGTATTCACTCTCTCTCAATCATATCTTATATGTATTTATTAAATTGCATGTGATATTTGCTTATTTATTCAATTGTATAAGTACAAAACCTATTTTAGAATACAATTTAATGTGATCCATGATCAGTTGAGGTGTCTTTTATTGTTACATCTTCTTTTGAACTGAATTATGGTATTAGGCAATGTATTTTGATTCCTGTATGAAGAGTTTCATGAATTACTATGGGTGATTACCATCAAAATGGGATCAATCATAGCAGTTTGTGAGCTTTTTTTATAATTTTTTAGGAATGTTTTTTATTAATGCATATAATTGCCTACCCAAAGGGGGTAGTTGTGTGTTTTAAGTTGGAGACCTAATTTCAAATAGAGTTATTGAGGATTACAATAGTCTTGGGGATCTATTTGCTCAAAGGGGATGAAATTTCAATATTAGTGTACCCTCATTTTCATATATCATTTTTTAGGTTCTGATTTTGGTTACAAATTCTGCCCAAAGGGGAATGTGTGATCCTTAAAAAGTTAGATTGTTTCTTGATAAAATATTCGAAGAAACTGAACCAAAACTAGTGCTGACCTCAGATGTTTCTGTTGATGACCACAACAAAAGGCCCAAATTATCATGAACTTTTCAAATATTTAAGACAACCTAAGGATGTAAGTTTTATTAAGGATTAATTAGTGCTGCCACTTCATAAGGCCGACTACAAACTTGTTCTTATCTTACTAAATTCCCGTTACAAAATTCTGTCTTGCATCATACATTTCCAAATT
>JAOTAY010000040.1:0-26297 GCA_025629805.1 Erythroxylum baracoense | reverse complement strand
TTTATTAAATTATTATGTAGTAGAATATCTAACTTGTAGGATTTTTTTATTCATTAACTCATTTTATTTAATTTTTAGGTTTCACATTTCCATAAATATTTAGGTTGCTCATTTTATTTCATCGTAATTAAAAAATTACAAATACATTTTAAATAAATATTGATACAGTTATAAAATAACCAATAAACATTACAAATCCACTCCAGGGGCATTTTTGTCATTCACACAGTTTTTTTTGTTCTGTCCATAGCAACCAAACACATTTCTGTCTTAGGACGGAGACAGTTTTTTCTGTTCTGTCCACCACAACCAAACACCTCACTGTCTTCAATTTTTGTTCTGTTCCATCTTCAAATTTTTGTCCCGTTCCGTCTCTGCCTCCTGTGGACGCTAACCAAACGCAGCCTAAATCCGTCCCAATGTGAACAGTTGCAAATTAGTAACGGATTTGGGGACCATTTTTTCGTAAATTTGGTTCGGAATTAGGGACGGATTCTTATGAACTTTACTTCGCAGGTTTTGGTGCCAAACTTTGCAACCGATTTTAGGAGGAAAAGTTTGGTCAGTGTAGATGTAGCGAACTTTGAGACGGATTTGGGGACGGTTTTGTTTTTTAACCCATTTCAGTCGCAAATTCTGTCCCTATTTGTGATTTTTCTTGTAGTGTTTGAATATATATATATATGTGCATCAGAAAGCTAATAATTTGTTTATTTATGATTGAGCGTTGACAAGTTGGGTGAATGCTTCCTAGTTAAAATATGGGGTTATAAAGTTATAGGTTCTTTTTCCGTTTTTTTTTTCAATTTTTCAATTACCCAAGTCCCTTTAACTTACAACGATTAATTTGAGCATATAAGAATGGAACAAACTTGCTTGACACTTGAAGAAATGGTTTTTAATTTACTAAAGAGTAAAAATTAAAAAAAAACTAATTTGATTACGAAGACAATGTACCAATCTACCTATCCTTTTATATAGCGAGATTAGAAACCAAATTAAATTACTCATTAAACTTAAAAAAAAGAAGCTGATTCCATGTGACATTTTAATTATTTTAATTAATTGTATATCTTTGTTATTCTCATCATCATTCTATAATAAGAAAAATTAACCTTAATGATAATAATTGAATTAATGAGTTTCCAAAGTCTTATTTAAATGCAACATAATTTGAGCGAATTAATAGGGATGTCGAAATACATAGCTACACTTATAGTCTATGTTGATTTATGTCCTATAACTAATTGGTTCGTTATACATATAATTAATTAAGGATGTTCTTCATTTTATGTATATTTGTTTAATTAAATAAAGTATAAAATAAAATTCATGAGATAAATATATCCTGAAAATAAAATTATAATAGAATTATAATGATAAGATCCATACTGTATTTATATATTATTACTAAATTGTTCATAGTCATTCCTCAATTAAAATTGAAGAGTAATATAGCCGAAAGGTTAACACACATTGTGTTTCTTATTTATAAAGGAAATAGTCAATTTCAAAGACTAAAGTATAGAGATAAATAAATATGTAGTTGTTTATTAGAAACTAAGTTTACTAAACTGGCTTGACTCTAAGAATATTGGCCTCAGGTCTCGGTTCCTATTTCGTGGTGACACGGCGCCAAAATTAGGGAACTTTGAAATAAGAAATTATATATCTAAATTAATATCAAAGTAAAAAGGATTTAAATTTCTTCGTGGGAGTAACAACAATTAATCCAAAAAATAATTAAATATAACATAAAATAAAATAGACATGAAAATAAATTAAATTAGTTGTTAAACAATTAATTTAACAAATGAATTAACGAATCAAAAATAAATAAATAAAAAACAAAACTCCAATAAAATAAAAGAACTCCTGGTGGGCGTGGAAATAATTTCACAACAATAAAATAAGGTGGAATAACTTAAAATAGACATAAAAAGTAAATCTGGTTGGGCGTAGAACGAATTAACAACAAATGAATTAAGGAATTAAAAGCAAAACCAGGAGAAAAGAAAGTCACGTGCGTGACTTTCCATTTCTCACGCCCATGAGATGGGGAAATGTCGCGATCATGTAGAGCCACGCATACCCACTTCAAAATACCATAGGTTTCAAACCACAAATTCAAAATTTTCAAACTTTGTTATTAGAAAGTTAAGAAAAAGATCTACAATTTTTATGAAGACACTTTCATCAAATCTCAATTAGATCAGTGCAGTTCATTCCTCAAAGTTTCTAACTGCATTTTAACCTATAATCGTTCTTCTGCTAACAACATGTATATGTATGTACATATATACAAAACCAATAACTTCAACACAAAAACCCAAAATCCAACTTTTAATTTCATACATACCACTTCTATATAAACAATTTTACTTAAAGATAATCCATTCCAAAAAACATCACACAAACCACATTAATATTTGGCAAAACATAACATTTTACACAATCATATGAAAGTCTCTGCAACTCTTCCTTCAACTTTCAAAACAGAGTTTCTACACCCCTCCATATTACAAATCCCAAAAACCACGTAAGTAGCGAAATGTAAAACACCATCATGGATGCTCATGCTTGAAATGAATCTAAGATCCAATAATTTCTAAACTACCTAGATAAGTTACAAATGACAAAAATCCTTAGAGTCTGCCGAAGTTTTGTAAAGATTATTGCTGATATGCTTTTTCTTCATCTGAGGAGTGAAAAAATAACGGGGTGAGCTAGGAAGCTCAATGGCTAATATGTTTATAGCCAGCAATAACGAACCACACACACAAAATCAATTTCATACATACATAGGTATTTATATATATTGACAAATCACAGCATTCACATTCCAAATGTGAAAATTTCTCATAAACATAAATACTTCATCTCACAAATCAGATCATAAACTCAATTTATAATTAAATCATATCACTCAATTTTCCTTTATACTCAACAAATCAATATGCAATGCACAAACATAATAGCTCAAGAGAAATCCATAGAACGAAATGGTGAAACCGAAGTTTACACCATGAACGAAATGAGTCCATGTTTGAAGCTCATATGCCACAAGCGGGCACCCGGGAGAAGGCTTTAAGTTGACGTGCACGTGACAAATGAAATGGTAACTCTCTTAGTCACATAAGAAAATTTCAGATGCATACATATCAAAATCATATTTTTCATGCTTCTAACTGTTCTGTTTTTCCTTAACATAAAGTAACACAATTAAACAAACAAACATGATATACATTCAGGAAATATTTTTTCCACATTCACAATGAGTCGAGACAACGTTTATACATTTTTCCACATTCACAATGAATCAAAACAAACATTTATAACATTCATACACACAAATATTTTTTCTCATTATCACAAAACTATGAACATATTACCCACCTATTTTACTTAATACTTCCAGGATGAAGCTTGTTCTTCTCCTTGCTCTTGACTTCGACTAGCTTGATTTCCTTCAAACACATACATATATATATATTTTTTCATTTAATCATCATACACAAATGAGCTTTCCTTAAACCTAACTATCCATGAATGAACATAAGCTTGTTTTATTCTTGATTTTTCTAACTCAAAGAACTAAGATCTAACTAAAGTTATAAGAATCAAAGAAAATAAAGCTCTTGTTCTTCTTCTTTCTCTCTCTCTTCATTTTTATCACATAAAACCTATTTTCTCTACTTCCTTCATCTATCAAAACAAAAAGAATAGACAAAGAATACCAAAAGAACTCACCTAAACTTTTCCTTCTTCTTCTTTCTCCTTTTTCTTTCTTTCTTTCTTCTTCCCTTTCTTTCTCTTTCTCTCCTTCTAGGTTTTTCCAAGACACTCTCTCTTTCTTTTCTTTCTTAACACTCACGACTCCTTCTCTTCTTTGTCTTATTAATTTAAGACAAAAGTTTTGAGTTTCCAATTTTACCTTTCCTTATAGAAGAAATTTCTACTAACTCCTTCACTTATTTTAATTCCTTCTTTTTAATTCCTACCACCATATAAAATTCAAAATATACCATATTAAACTCCAAAAATTTCTAATTCATAAATTCTAATTTATTTTCATGGTTGATAATTTAATAAAATAAAATAAAATAAAATAAAATATAAAAATCCTAAAAACGGGATCCAACAATTACAAAGACCGAATGGCATTCGCCTAAAAACATACATTCCAAAAGGACACATGAATGTAGTCTTTTAATAATCCTCTCGAGCAATTGCTGTTTGATAGTACCCTAAAAAAACATCCAAAAATAGAAACATGATTTACGAGCAAGCCTTTCTAACATTTGATCTATAAAGGTTAATGGGAAATAGTCCTTTTCAATAGCTAAGTTAAGCTTTCTAAAGTCTATGCACATTCTCCACCCATTCTATATTCTCATTGGTACCAACTCATCATTATGGTTTGGTAACACTGTCATACCAGTTTTCTTAGGTACAGCATGCACTGGACTTACCCATTCACTGTCTGAGACTAGATAGATTATACCTGCATCCAACAATTTTAAAATCTCTTTCATTACCACATCTTTCATTATTGGATTGATTCTTTTTTGGGGTTCCCTTTTTGGCTTAGCCTTCTCATCTAAGAGAACCTTGTGCATGCAAATCACCGAGCTGATGTCTTTTATGTCCACTAAAGTCCAACCAATTGTATTTTTATATTCTTTAAGTAGTGTCACTAATTTTTCCTCTTGCTCTATAGTCAATCTTTCAAATAATCACAGGTAATGACTCTCTATATCCCAAATAGACATATTTTAGGTGATCAGGTAAGGCCATCAATTCTATCTTCAGAGCTTGGAAAATAGAAAATAGCATTTTCTTGTGATTTATAATAAGTTCAGCATTCAAATTTTCTGAATCTATTAGCATCACTAATAATGATTCTAAAACTTTACAAGTTTCATCAATTTGCTCTTTCACTTCTGATTTGGCCTTAAAATCCAAACCATCTTCAATTTTTTTTATTAAACATATCCTGCACAAATGAATCTGTAATATCCATATGATAGACATATTGGAAATCATTGAGGTATTTCATTGCTTCAAAAATATTGAACTTTATTATTTCTCCAATAAATTTTACATAAAGAGTACTCTCATCCACATTAATTTTCGTCTTGGTCATCTTTATAAATGTCTTACCCCACAAAATTAAAGTTGAATGTTCAACACTGTCTCCATTTATTTTCAAGATGTAAAAATTCAATGGAAATAACAAACCATTAACTTTGACTAAAACATCCTCAATAACTCCAATAGGACACACAAACGAACTATCAGCAAGTTGAATAATCACGTTAGTTTTTTGCAAAGAATTTGGATTTAAAGCTCAATAAATTAAGTATGGCATGACATTAATAGATGCACCTAAGTTACTAGTAACACATAGAAGTTTAAACATACCTGGATCTTTGCATTTTCTGGTAATTTCTTATTTATCACAGCTAACAAATTCTTATCCAAAATTATTCTCTCTTTGTTCTTTAACTTCCTTTTATTTATGCATACTCTTTCAAGAAATTTGCATATTTCAGAACTTACTAGATGGCTTCTAGAAGTGGTATATTAATTTCCACTTTTTTGAAGGTTTCTAGAATCTCTCTTTCATATTCATCATCTTTTGGTTTAGCCAACCTGCTAGAAAAAAGAGGTACACGTGCATTAATTGATATTGATGAAGATGAATCATTTTTTTTACCTTTATTGATTCTTGAGTTAGAAATTGTTCCTTCTTTTATCCATCATTGTGCTTTTTTACGTCCATTGGTAAAGGAATTCTAGATTGAATTTCCTTACCACTTCTCAAAGTCATTGCATTCACATTCTCCTTAGAATTCATCACCATTTAGGAGGGTAATTTTTTGGTAATTTTCCTTATGCTTGTGCATCTAATTTACTTAAGGAGGTGGCTAATTGAGTGATATGATTTTCTAAGTTTTAAAGGCTTGCTCTTGTTTCCTGTGGAAATTGTTGAGTGTTAGTAGCAAGTGCCCTACAATTTTCATTTAAAGACATACCTAAATTTGAAATTTGAGATAGAGCATATGTAGGGGCTTGAGGTTGTTCAAAATTATGAGGTTGATATTCTTATTGGCCTCCTTGAATTCCATAGTTCAAGTTTAGATAATCCCTCCACCCTAGATTGTAGTGATTGAAATAAAGGCTGTACTTTTGTTGACGTTGACCAGGAAAGCCCCCTATTGCATTAGCTTATTGAAGAGATTCTTGTTATAATGTAGGGCATATATCCTTAAGATGTCCAGAGAATGAGCATATTTCACACAATCTTGTCGATTGCAATTGACCTACAACCATTTGACAAACTAGAGCGGTCAAATCTTAAATTTTATCCTCAAGGTGTATGTTATTTACCTCATTCATACGCTTAACAACTCCATCCATCCTTATCCTAAATTGTTGAAAATTTTTGGCCATAATTGATACCAATTGTTTGGCTGTCTCAGGTATTTTATTCACCAAAGCTCCTCTAATAGCTGCAGCAACTATACTTCGATCCATTGATAGTAGTCATTTATAAAAATATTGAATCAGGAGTTAGTCAGGAATCTAATGATGTGGACAACTGACATATAACTCCTTAAACTTTTCCTAATATTCATATAATGTATCTCCTATAATTTGTCTAATCCCACATATCTCCTTTCTGATATTCATTACTCTTGATGCAGGAAAGAGCTTCTCCATAAACATTCTTTTCATCTCATTCCATGTTGTCACCGAGCTAAAGGGAAGATAATGTAGCCAATTCTTTGCTTTATCTTTCAATGAGAATGGAAAGGCCCTGAGATTAATTTGCTCTTTTGTCACCCCTTGTGGTTTCATTCCAGAGTAGACAATATGAAATTCCTTCAGGTGTTTATATAGATCTTCACCTACAAGACCACAGAAAATAGCAGTAAGTGAATCAAATCAAATTTCAATTCGAAGGCTACCTAACATTTAGAAATTGTATGCATAAGGGTTGTTGATTTAAATTCGATGCCGCAAACTCCCTCAATGTTCTAAGGTTAAGATTGCCATCTTTTCATCCTCTTTTTGAGAATTAGAATCTTCACCAATTGTTATATCTATTTCAACTTTCACGTCTAAATGTTAATGACTGCTTCCTTGCTTAGTCTCTTTTCTCAAACGAAGTGTTGTCTTCTCAATTTCTGGATTATACTACAATTTACTTGTCTAAGAAGCACAAGTCATACAAAACAAGATATTAGTAGTAACTGTAAAATAAAAACACAAAGAAACTAAGAAACTGAAATAATTCCCCAGTAATGGTATCAAATTTTGGTCAGGTTGTCGAAGGCCCCAAAATAATTATGATTCTCCAAACTGCTTGTAAGTAGTAGTAAAACTAGGTCGAATCTCTAGAGAACTAAACACTAGTTTCTTAATTTCAAGTAATAAAATAAAATGAGGGGTTTTGGATTAATTAATTATTTAACTAAAATTAATAAGGAACTAAAATAAATTAGTTGAATATAAAAGTGAGAAAGTCAAGATTATTAAACTCCTATTCAAGGGAAAGATCTCATCTAATTATAACATTAGTCATTGGTCTAAAAAGAATATTTGTCATAATTCAAGCAATTAGTTCGAAACATATTAGGATAGTCGTAATAATTCTCAAAATTTTCTAAATTAATTGGTTCAAACTCAACACCCGAACCAAAACTTACCATCTATTGACTGGGTGTGATAACATTCTATATCAAATAAATGATATAAATAAGCTTAGTGAAAAAGACTAAACTCTAAATTAAATAATTGAGATAGCTGTAACTATTCAATTTAGTTTTCTTGCTTCTTATAAGTTAAATATGCAAATTCATAAATAACCTATTTGCTACTTGTACCAATCCTTCGTAACAATTACGGATCATTGAACACATAGATAGTGATAAAATAATCAATGTGAAATTAAATTATGAAATTAATCAATACTAATTATTCATGATATATAAGAACTTAAAATAAGAAAGAATTGTTAAAACTTAAATAAAAGTTAAGAACACAAAACCTCACAAGGTTACAACTAGAGTCTTGAATTCCCTTGAATCAAAATAATTGAGTTTAGCCATACATGACTTTTAAAATTAGAAGAAAGAAAAAGAATTGAGAGAAAGTAAGAAGAGAACTATTCCTTCTATTGCGAGGAATGTCCCTTTTATAGGATTTTCCTAATATAATCCTAATCTAATTCTACCTTGCAAAGATATCTATCTATAACAAATTCAAATTCCTACATGATAGGGATAAAAAGAAGTTTCCCCGTTAAACTCTAACTTTTTAAGTGATTAGTCTTATACACTACAACAATCTTTTCACTTCATCCAAAATTCATGATTATCATTAATAATGTCCCAATTTGATGCAACCTCCACTTCTCATCTCCTAAAACAAAACAAAGTTTAATTTTAAGATTTAAGCACCAAAATAAATCAAAAGCAACAGAGATAATATCAACTAATCTATCAAGATAAGATCTTATCAGAAGGAAATGATGAGTAAAGCTATAATAGAAATTTTTTATGCTGGCAAATGTTGAGGGAGATAAATAAAACTTTTGTATGCCTTATCCCTAAAACCCCTAATCTTACTAAGTTTGGGTAGTTCAAACCAACTTCTTGCTACAACTTTCTTTATAAGATTATAGCTAAACTACTGGTTAAAACAATGAAGAAGGCTTTGAGTACCATAATCAATTTAGCTCAAACAACCTTTTTGGAAGGTAGCAATATAAGGGACAATGTCCTCCTTGTGTAGGAGCTCTTCAAGGGATGTTCCAAAAGGAACATCTCAAGGAATTATGCCATCAAGATTGACCTAAACAAAGCCTATGATTTTTATTATTTGGCTTTTCATTGAGCAATTCTTATACGTATTTAACTTCCTAGATGAATTTAGGAAGTGGCTAAGCATGTGTTACTATACTCCTCTTTATTCTATTCTCGTTAATGGTGACCCTTCAAGAATGTTCAAGGAACTTAAAGGTATCAAGCAAGGATATTCCTTATTCTTTTACCTTTTTGTGTTATATATGGAGGTTTTAATTAGACTTATAGTCCATAAAATAAACTCCTTTCAATAGAAATCAAAATGCAAAGCAATAAGGATCTCCCACTTTCTTTTTACTAATGAGATATTGCTGGTATCTAAAGCTCATGACAATTTAGTTCAAAATCTTAAGTTGTCCCTTAAATTTTCAAAGAGCCTTCAGGCTTTAGCACCAATAATAAAAAAAGCCACATACTTATTTCTAAAAATGTAGAACTTCTTTCCCATTAGCTTGCATCTATCTTTGGTATATAGGTTAACCTCCCATAACTTATTTGGGACTCCCCATAAAACTAGAAGACTACTATATATAGAGTGCTTAACTTTTTTAGATAGGGTGCACAAAATAATTTCAAACTAGAATAATCAATATTTATCATAAACTGGTAGAGTAACACTAGTTTGGGCAGTTTTGAAATCATTACATGTTTAATGGTGCTTGCACTTTTTCCTAGCTAAAGGAGTGGTGAAAAGTTTGGAGAAATTGTAAGGAATATTCTTATTGAAAGGTTGCATAGAGGGTAAATTCATGACAAAAGTAAAATGAAAGGAAGTATATATGCTAAAGGATAGAGAGGGTCTCCATATTCAACCCATCAATACTACTAATAGAGTATTGATGGGAAAAATAATTTGGAGTATAATTAAAGACAAAGAATCTTTATGGTCAAAAGGGGTCAACAAATACTATATGAAAGGGAGAAGCTTATGGGAAATATAAGACTTCAAAGGCCAATGTTACTTATTTAACCATTTGAGACTTAGAGAAGCAATGTTAAGGTATGTTCTTTGAAAGGTGGGGAATGGGAATAAGGTTTCGCTAATTTTTGACAATTAGTAGAATAAACAATAGGATAATGTTAAAGTGTAGAAAAATATCTTAGTAGAATAAACAATCTACCCAAGGGAATGAAAGTTAAAGTGTAGATTTTAGACAATCAATAGGATAATGTTCCAATGAAGGTTGCTCAATTACTTCCTAATTACATTCCAAACAGCTCCAAGGAGGATTCTTATATTTGGACTTTGAACAGCTGGAGGATTTTTACCAAAAGTACATTAGAGTTCATATTAGCTACTAGAACAACAAAGTTTCTTGGAACAACAAGATTCCTCCTAAGATGTCCCTACCCTAGACAAGATGCCCTACTTTTATGTAAAATACTTGCAAATTATATAAACAAGACCCTAAATCGTTGGAAGATCTCTATTTTATGTGTAATTACTTTAAAGGAATTTGGGAAGTAGTGCTCATCATCAATCAAATTGCAATCAACTCCTATAACTAGAGTCACTTTACTATATGGCTAAATTCCTTCAAAAACCATAACAGTGGGGATAAGATTATATTCTTACTACCTACACTATGTGCAATATGGAATGACAGAGTTTATAGGGCTTTCTGAAGAGAATCTCAACCAACTTTTATGATCAAAGATGAAATTTTTATGAGAACGAGGGAACTCAACCTTATTAATAAATATACTAGACAGTGTAAACTATAATTGGCTCAAGCTTGGAGAATTGAGTAACAAAGAGGCCTAATATAGCAAGTCCTTAATCAGATTCCAAGTTGTATCCAACATTTCATTATCCTCTTATAGTAAACTTATAAGCTACAAACTTAAGGAGCAAAATCATAAATTAGGATATTGAGATGCACCTTATAATTTATTATTTAAGGTGTTCCACCCAAATCCTAAAGTCCATCTGTCATAAACAGTGTAAGTTTCAAGAGGCAATCAACATACATACATTGAAGCAGGAAATCCGTTGGGCAGGCGGATTCGCACCTCTTACAACCGACACAGTCCTCCAATAACATCAATTATAGTAGGGTATCGATGAGACTCTCACAATGTCTTGATTAGAAACTTCCATACAAGTGTTAGTTAAGTGTTCTCACTACGTGGTTAATTGTATGGTCATTATTAAATCCATAGTCAAACATTTAGCCTTAGTCTAAAATAATGTTGTTGGTTTATGCGCTACAGTCAATCACTTTGGTTGTAGTTTAATGACAAAAAATTATTAATAAAAACATTCTTTATCTTTATGTATTGATTACATTTGATGTTTTACTACTAAAGATAAAATCCCTGGAATAATTAATATGTAATTGAAATTATATGAGATCATAATTGTGAGATTCAGTTTACATTTATGTATTATTCCTAAATGTTCCTAATTGTAGTTTCATCAAGATGAGATATTGTTGAAACGTTAAAACTAGCATACATTATGTTTCTTTCTTATAAAGCAAGTAACTAATCTCATAAATTAAAGTATAGAGATGCTTAAACTAATGTTTGGGTGATTATTATCGAATAAGTCACTGAACTGACCCAACTATGAAAATCCCAAATGGAATATTACTTATGTGTATGTGGATTTCTTCATAATGATGGTTGTATAATTGATCCTTAGACTTGAGATTACCAAGGTATCTCAGTGAGAATTAATGTGTTTTGACACTACTTATGTATTGTCCTAGGATAATTCAATGGGTAGTACTTGGATGCAGTAAGAACCATACAGAGATAGTTGAGTACGTCAACAAAGGATTTGTCACTCTAAAGTAATTAAAGAGAATGTTCCGCTATTCTTGATTAGTAGTGATTTTTAGAATTCTCTGACTAAAGTGAATTGACATTTGAAAAGATATTTTCAAATATCAATTATAAATCAATTAATAATTGTCAAGAACAAACATGATTGGACCAAAAGAATAGACACTATATCCATACTTTGTCCAATTGGAAAATTAAATGATTAAATGATTAAATTATACATCATAATCATGTATGGAAAAGTCAAGTCAAACCACTTTGATATTCTTGATATTTTGGTGGTCATGACATGTTGCTAGACATCAATCTTGATCTATGATTATAAATTGTTTAATTAGAGAATTAAAGATAAATTAAAAGGAATTTTAATTTATCTAATTCTAATTATGAATTATAATTATAATTTACAATCATACCAACATATTTGAGAACTTAATGGGTCTCACATATTGAATAGGGTGTAGAGAGCAAAGTTATTTTAATCACGTTGGACTTGATTGTAAAGTTTAAGAAAATTTATGATTAAATATTATATTTAATAAATAAGGATTAACATGAGATATTAGATCTTATTTGGACACAATTGGTGTTTAACTAGAATTATTTGTAATTCTAATTAAAGTTTAATTGAAACTAAAATTTAATTTCAAATAAATTATTAAAACGTCGAAATTTATTATAAATAGACATAAGCTCTATGGAGGTAGCACTTCTTACTTAACCCTCTCTATAAGAGTTACAGAGTTCTCTCAACCTACTATGTAAATACCATTAAAGGTCAGACACTTATGAAGCTACGATGGTTGAGACATATTGGTTTTGAAAATAGTTTAAGGGATACGACAAGAAAAAGATCAAGCTTCAGAATAAGGTACGAATTAAGATTCCACTTTATTATGATTTATGTTAAACCATTTTATAAAATTAAAGAGATCTTGGTTTTCAGGAAATCAAAGGTTATGAAAAAGTTTCATAACTATTCTGTCACGGCTGGGATCAGATCCCAATCTAATTTTCCAATAGTGGTATCAAAGTATAATTTTAATTCTATAATTTGATTAAAAATATGTGATTGTTATTAATTATAATTGTGGAATTGAATTGTAAATAGTTTGCAACTTAAATATGAAAAAATGTTTCAAATTAATACCCAGATTGTTTTGATGTTTTCCTTTTACTTTTTATATTTTGGAATTCCAGAATAAGGAATAAGGCTTTCGCTTTTGCTCCCTATTCTTTGGCTATTTTCTGCTTCAATGTTTTGGATTTGCTTATTACTGGTGTTGTGGTTATTATTACTTAAAAATCAAGAAGCTGTATGCATTTTAGAATGTAGATTCTGGGAGTTTGGTTTGAGTTTTTAATTGAGAACCTTGGCTGGAAAACAGTTGAAACCATGTGTTTTGTGTGTTGTTTATGTTGTTTTACGTCAGCGATTGGGTTTAGAGTTTATGGTTGTCATTGAACTGCATAACCAGCAACAGTGGAGGAGCTAGCCAGTGGTCATAATCACCACTGGCTGAGGCTATAGTCGTCCCTAAATGGGATGACAATCGCCTATTGTTGGGTGATTGTTGCCTCTCGCTGAGGTGATAGTCACCCATGTCGAAGGAGGCAAGATTTTAAGTGGCAAATGTGTGATGGTTGGTGTCTGCTGGGGAGCGATGGCTGGAAATTGTAAGCACGTTAAGCAAATGCGCAAGGTAACAATGGAAACACGGCGGTGGAAAATTTTTTCTCTTTATTCTAAAAATGATAGGGCGTATGTACAAGGAAAAACCGTCTTCTGGCCAAATGTATGATGGTTGGCATCTGCTGGCGAGTGATGGCTAGAAATTGTAAGCACCTGAAGCAGATGAGTGGGGGAACGGTGGACACACGACGGTGGAAAACTTTTTCTTTAGAAACCCTAATATGAAAACGATAGGGTGTGTGTATAAGGAAAACATGTCTTTTAGCCTGAGCTGCTTGGCGCTGCACTGCACGCATTAGACAGAAAAGCCCTGGTACGTGTCACTTACCTTCTCCTTTTATTTATGTTTTAAACCTTTTTTTTAATTAAATTGGTTTAATTGAAGTTGAGTAGGTTTAAATTCCTAATAAATTTATAAAAGTGTTTTCTAATTATTTAAAAAAATTCAAAGGGTTATTTTATTAGGATTACTTTGGGATTTAGTTTAATCTTTTCAAGGAGTTGAATTATTAAATTGAATTAATTATCAAATCAATTCCAAAATTAAAATAATTATTTTTCTTAATTTGATTAAGATTAATAATTATATTGATTTCCAATTAATTTTAGAAAAGTAGTTTCTAAAATTATAATTAATTAATTTCGATTAGATTGAAATTAATTAATTAGATTCCTTAAAATTAAAAAATTCTTTTCTTAAATAATTAAAAAGGTATTTCTTAATTAAATTTATTTATTTCAATTTGATTGAAATAAATTACACTTATGGTTTTATTTGTTTAGAGAATTATTATTCAATTTAGAAATTATTTATTTATTTATGAATAATAAATTTCTTGATTTTTTAGAAAAAGTATTTTCCTTGATTAAATTTTGAAAAATGTTTTCGTTTATTAATTATGAAAAATGAGTTTTTTAAATATTTTTGAAAATAGTTTTCTAACTTATTAAGAATTAATCTCTAAATAAATAATATAAGTGACTTTCTTTATTAAATTTAGAAATGATTTATTTAATTTTGAAAGTTGTTTCCTTTTAATATTAAAAAATATTTTTCTAATTAAGGAAAATTAATTTCTAATGAGATTAGAAATAGTTTTCTAATTGGATTAGAAAGTGTTACTTATATAATTTCGAAAAAGGAGTTTTCGTAAATTATAATAGTTAAGTAGAATAATTTATTTAAAATTGTTTTCAATTAAATAGTTTCCAATTGGATTTGAAAATTGTTTTCAAATTAAATTTCTATTTAGAATAGGAATTTAGTTTATTTAGGAATCAATGAGTTTAATCCGATTTAATTTTTCTAAAGAGTTGGAAATATTATTTTAGATTTTGAAGGTCAATAACTATAATCAAACGAAGCTTGATGTTTTATGCATATAGTTTCATTATGAGTGCATAAGTTGCAGACTTTATTTATATTGGAAGCATTTTAAATTGTATGTTTTTATATGTATGTTATTTTACACGCAATTTTGTCTTTGATCATACAAATGAAGTTAAATTGTAGGTTTGTTAAGCAAACTCCAAGTCGCTTTGACCCGAACATATTTAGTCTTATGATAGTGATTTCTACTTAACTAAATTTGTGTGCTTTGGATGAGCAAACTCACGATCACATGAATTTAAAGATAGGGTTAGGAATAACATATAAGATATGTTTTGATAAGAGTTATCACCTAACAGATATAAGATTCAAATGAGATGTGATTGATAAAGTTGTTACCTACCTAATTTTAGTTTAGTTTGTTTATTGAGCAAACTCAAGATCAATTATATTTGAATGAGACCCTAGCCAATTAAAAATATTAAATTAATCTTCCAAATAGTAGTGAGAGCTATTATTTCGAATAAATAGTAGGAGTAACTAAATACATTATTAAAGTCCTAATCTAATTTGGTAGTCATAGCATATAATTAATTATTTTCTTTTCTTACAATTATGTTATGTTCTGAATGGAATTTACCTTGTTTAGTATAGTTGATGCTAAGAGTTAGTGAACCAAATTTCTTGGACATACGATTATGTTTGAGAAGAGTTCTTAAAGTTAGAACATAAAAATTGTATACCCATTATGATATTTTGCTACTGATCCTTTTGAGGATTTGATGTTAAAGTTTTAAGAGATATGTCAAAATCATATAGATGACAAAATGTATTGACATTTTGAGACTAATGTCTCATAAACGTTGATGAACATATGTAAGATGTATGTCAACACCACGATAACAAGATACAAGAGGCTGCATAGAGTAGAGCTGAAAGTTATAGTACCTTGATGAAATTGTTTCACTTAATTTAGCCTACTAAAAGCAAAAATACAGACATCAGTTAAAGGCTTTGCTATAGTATAATAATAGTTGTCATAAGAAGAAAATGATTGCATGTCTTTTCTTGCCTATACGTGATATGATAAAGATCATATATATTTCCAGTTCATGCTTATTAGTATTTGATACTAAATTTAGATTCAACATTATTATAATGTTCAAAGTATGATATGAAATAGATTGTTAAGTAAAAGTAGTTGATACAATTTTATATAAATTATATGTGTTGGATTAAAGGAGACTTATGCTTAACATAAGTGGCAAGTTGGATTAAAGGAGACTTATGCCTAACATAAGTGGCAAAAATAAAAAGTTGGATAACTGAGACTATCCTTTTATGTCATGTTGGTTACGTTAATATAATAAGAATCATAAAGTTATATACAAGGATATATGTATCCTTTTGATTATGAATCATATGAAACTTGTGAAACTTCTTAAGTTGAAGAATAACCAAATCAACCTTTAGTGAAAGGATGATGATGATAACGAATTGTTAAATTTATACATTTGATGTTGTTATAGTAGTGGTCTAAAGGCAATCACCTTTAGCACTTTTGTACAAACTTTATTTTGATTAATAAAGCTAAAGGCATTTTTCATTGATTTGATATTTGTTTATATATGAATTGATATTGATCTTAAATCGAATTAATGAAGTCCATGATACAAAACATTGCATGAAGGAAATCACGATGAAATCATAATAATGAGATTCCTATCATGTGCAATTATGTTAGTATCTAAATAATATCTAGTTATAAGATTAATAATATAGGACTGTTAAGTCAAGAGGACTTTACAATGATTAATTTTGATGACAATTAAATAATAATAATGTTAAAAACAGATGAACGTTTTTAACAAGTATGTTAAGTGTGCAGACAAAGTACAGAACACAGACGCAAAGACTATATAGACGCAGAAGCAGACGCAGACGTAAAGACTATATAGACGCAGACACAAAGACTATATAGACACAGACGCAGACACAAACGCAAAAACCATATAGACACAGACGCAGACGCAAAGACTATATAGACACAGATGCAGACACAGATACAGACGCAAAGACTATATAGACGCATGACGCAGACACAGACGTAGACGCAAAGACTATATAGACACATATGCAAAATAAATATAGACACAGATGCAGACGCAAAGGCAACACAGACACAAAGAAGATATAGACAAAACCACGAAGATACACTAGCACGTCAGACAGTTATTTAGTCAGAGTTAATTACAGAACTTAACTAAATGGCGGTTACCTAGAAGCAGTTATCAAGAATCAAGAAGTCGTTATCAAGAACAAAGAAGCAGTTAGAGACAAAGGCTATAAATATTAGTCGCAGTCGAAGATGCTATAATCTTAGAAAAACTGAGACAAGTTAGAAAGCTAGATAATCTGAGAGAAAAGTATTAATGTGCTTACTTAGAATAGAGCTAACATTACTGTATCAAAAGCTCACAATCTTTTTCTAGTGAGAGAAAGAAAAGTTTGATAGCCTGGAGAGGCTAAGATAGTGAAAGAATACTTGTAAGAGACCTGAAGAGACTCTGGAAGGGAAGAAAGAATACTTGTAATCCTTTGAAGAATAGTGGAACACTCAGACGAACTCTGAGGACTGGACGTAGCCCACGGTTTGGGGTGAATCAGTATAAAAATCGCATTGTCTATTCTCTACTCTTTACTTTAGTTTACTTTGTTGATTAAAACTCATAGAGAAGTAATTTGCGATTTAACTACGAAATAAGTTGTGATATTCTTCTAATAAGAAAGAGAAGCTCTTTTCGAGATTTTATATTCAAAAAGGAGGATACACCATTCGACCCCCCTTCTTGTGTATCTAGTTTCTTGAACGTAAAGTCTTTACTAACGTATGATTTACTTCACGTTTAGCCATTATATCCCACCTACTATATCAATCAAAATGAAAACTTAAGTTTTCAAATATAAGTAGTCACTTCCACGGAAGAAAATATACTTGCTTATATTTTAGCCCTTTTTACTATATGATGATGCATATACAGGTTTTATAGTGAGCTTTGGTGTATTTTATTAAAGAAATTTACAGGAAAAGAGATACATTTTGGTCCATAAATAATATATCTTATAAAGGTGAATTGAGTGGCTAAAGAGTTTCTAAAGCTTTATGGAACTTAAATAATTTCATGTAAAAACTAATAAATTAAGTTAGCAAGAAGTAGACTAAAGATAAGTGATGTTGTTAAATCAAAGACATTGACTATGGTAATATAAAAATATTCCTTATCTTTTCAAGAGTGTAGCCTTATAGTCTTAGTTTGTCCAACCATTATACCCTATTATTTCATTTTTCCTTTGTGCATGTATGTCCTTAGTGTTTTAAATTGATGTATAAAAAGTGAATATCAAGCAAAATAATTAAAATTCTTAGTATCAAATGCAAAACAAATATAGAGAGATAATATAAATGACTTTCATAGTGGTTCGATTAGCAACTTTAGCTTGTAGTTACTCTATAAATTTCACCTAGAATTTTTTTCATTAGATTCTTCTTTCAAAAGGTGAAGGTAACCTTTGCACATCATATCTCTTTTCTTTAAGTAAAAGCAACTTAAACATACTATTGATGGTGAAGAAGAAACACTAAAGTTAGAATGCCTAACAAATTTTACTAATTACAACCTACAACTGGTTACAACTCAATAAATTCCTTTCTTACTCACTTTAATACTTTAAGCCTCAACGAAGAAATAAATGTGATGATGTTGGAATGCTCTTAAATGTCTCTTAATATTGTCTCATAGCTAGACAAATTGTAATAGTCGGTTTCTAAAACTACTGAGAGTTAGAGTGTTAGATTACTTAGACATATGAATTACATGATATCAAAATTAATTTGGTGCATTTAGGATATGATTTTATGATTTCGTTCACATGCATAATATGAGCATACACATATGAATTTTGATTTAGAAAAATTATACTCAATTGACATATTCTAGGGTACGAAAGTTTCTAAATAATTGTGACATGATTGTGCATTTCTAATGTCTTATATTTTGATTTACCAATAAAAAGAATTGATGGATTACAATTAGTAATTTGGAGTTAATTATTACAATTGGAAGATTGATGGATTAAAATGTACATTTTGACTAGGAAAATTTTCAAATAGTAAGACAATTGACATGTGAAAATTTAAGATGACTAAGCCTATAAAATGAGTAACATATGACAGTAAACTTAAGTGACAAATGGTCTAGAGAATTGGGTGACAAATGGTAGAGGAACTAAGTGACATTTGGCAGCTTAAAGAGTGGACATGTATCTTGCTTGTTTTCATGACAACTGTCTTTAATGAAAGAACACTCATCCTAGTGATCAACACATTATACTCCTTTGTAATGTTTCTGTTGTACTCGTTCCCTCTCCTTCCTCTTACAGCCAAATCAACACCTCCCTCACATCTTGAGTTTCTGCTCTAAATTCTATCCATTACCACCTTAAAACCTTTGTCAATTTCTTCAGAAGATAGCTATATGCTGCTGTCTTCTTCTTTTCTCTACTAAAACTCATCCTACTCCCTCATAGTTCTTGAGATGATCTTGCATGCATGTGACACAAAGCAGGTTTGATACATTGAGGTGGCATGTGTTATCAGAAATTATGATGACTGATTAGGGATAGATTGAATATGGTATTGGTGTTGAAATTGTGTTAGAAAATGATGAATAAAAAGGGGTACCTTTTGTTCTATTTTTGGATACATGATACTAGTAGTTTATAGGCTATTATATGGATGATTTAAGTTAGGATTTGAATTAAAATTGATGATGAATTCATGCTAAAGATAGGTGTTATTGAAGTGTTTTCAAATTTGAAAAAGTTAGGACTATATGTACGATGGTATAAAGTGAATGGTAATGAAACAAATGAGCAGATTTTTTGCGTAATTTAATGTAACCAATATATGAAAGCTAGCGTAGAATGAAATGAAGTAGCTTTAAAGGACATGAATTTTGGAAAAATTCAAGTGGTGGTCTTATCTCTAAGTATGTGAAATTTATGTAGAATTGAGGAAAGAAAGACAATGCACGATCGTGGCTCTCAGTGCACGATCGTGGCCTATTGTATTAGCTTCTGTCATGATTGTGGCACGGTCCCCCACGATTGTGGGCTTAGTTTTGGAATGTTAATTTCAACCTTATGTATATGTTGAGCCAGTTGAGGAAAAGTAACTCTAAATTGGTATATTTGGACTTAATTAAGGTTTGGAATGAACCTAAATTATTGCTAGATTAATTAGTTAAGAGCTTGATAAGTTTAGGTTGTTAATTGATGTCATAACTTAAAGAATGTACTATTTTGATGTCAATGTATCCAAATCTGGAAATTATGATGTGATAAAGGAACAAAGGTGTTCATATGAATGCAAACATGATCTTAAGGATATGAGTAATGTGTATTAGGCATGAATGAATGAGCATTGAGAACATGAGGTAATTATGAATGAGAATTAGGTAATGTATGAATATATATTGCTAGAAAAGTTTGGTGAATGTATGATTGATGAATTTGGAGTAAATCAAACTTACCTAAGGTATAAATCTGATCGCAAACTAGTTGTATACAAGCTATAATGTTTGAATGGTCAAGATGTTTGTATAAAAATACATACCTAGAAAGTTAATTGAGCATGCATTGAAACTTGACACATATAGATGTGCATGATTGTATATTCATATGAACAAACAAATTAGTGATTTGTGAACTGTAAGTGTATTGCATGACGATAGACGCACAAGGTGATCATCAACATCCAGAAATCGCTAAAACATCGAGGTAATAGCTTTTCTAGAGTGTATTGTGAGTTAACTTAGATTTGTAAACTCATTTATATGTGCTTATGTATGAATTGTATGTTTAATATGGAACGTGTGTACAAATGACTGATAAATACCGGACATAGATCTGAGGAGTTTGATATATATGGCATGAGTACACAAAAATGAAAGGAAATGAAAACATAGCATATGAAATAATGCATCTCACCACATTGAAATGTATGATCAAATAAAGGAGTTGTGACCAGAGTGATTAATGTGCAGAAAAGAGCTTTGAGCTTAGGATAATGAAAAAGAGCCTCAGGCTGAAATAATATCGACTCGGTATCCATAATGGATACGAGCCAGAAATGATCTCGATATCCACAACAGATACGGGACAGTAAATTGGGTTGATAGGCACTTGGTCACAATAAAACAAAATGAGAATGGAACACATGTGCATTTGCATATACATCCCTACATATATCAAATGATTGAATTGAAATGAATTATTTAATTGTTTTGAAATAGTGAATTACAGTTGAAGTTAATGGAGAATGCGTTGTGATATACAATGCTAGCTTACATGATATGCTTGTGGAAGTATGCTAAATTTTTATATACTTATTTTTATGATCTGACTTGAGTGAATACATCGATGATGGTTCACTCACTGAGTTCGCAAACTCATCAAAATTGCAACATTGTTTTTTAGGTTCAAGGGAGTTATAGCTACTAAGGTGATATAGTAAAAGTCTAGTACTTGTATTTTGGGGACAAGAATGGCTCAAAGGTCTAATTAGTTGAATCTAAAGAGTCTAGTTAGAGTCTTGTATATTAGCATCCCATTTCATGTTATATTTTTAGTACTGAGATTGAACAAGAAAAATGTTGTGTAATGTATATGTGAATTCTGAATTGTAATGACACATATGACTTTTATGTTTGTGAATGAAATGGGAAGAAATGAACACTTAGAATGCTTGTGATATGTTTGATGCCTTTAATGAGTTAGTTTGACTTTCCTAATGTACTATTTTCATAGAGTATGTTCTCGAATATCCTCTGATATGTTCGGGCTTATCCTCTATAGGAGTGGTATGTTATACAAATTCATTTGGCCAAGCCTAAGATGAGCAAGCTTCAGGCTAGGCTTGAGCCTAGGGTATAAATAAAAAATCCTAATGCTGTAAACCTCCTTTCCCCAAATGATGTTGTTGGACCCCATAATTTTTCTTTTATTTTATTTATTTGTTTATTTATTCATTGATTTATTCTATTTATTTTCTTAGAATTTAGTATTTTAGCAAGTATGAATAGAAATTAGGGTTATTAAATGGAGATATTAGAATTAGTTAGTGTATCAGACATAAGGGACAAAAGAAGGGATAAAATAGGAGGGACAAGTTAAATGAAGGGCAAAAATGGGAAGACAAGACAAAAATGTTGTCTTGAATAGGAGAAAGAAGAAGAAAATCGTGAGAAGAGAGAAAGAAGAGAGGAAAATGTAGGAAAGAAGAAGAAAGAAGAAGATTTGGGCTAAGCTAAGGTAAGTTTCATGTTTCCTTCTTGCTTTGTTAGGAAAATAAGAGAGATTAGAGAGAAATGGGTTCGTGTTTGAAGAAAGAAGAGAAGAAAAGAACCCATATGATTTTTCATGGATTTCTAAACTAGGTTTTGTTTTCTAACCTAGATAAGCTATGGGTAAGTTAAGTCTAGGCTAGATTTTACTATTTTGATTTTTAAAGCTTTATGAATTTCTCTTTGTATATTGGATTGAACGAAAAAATGTGTTTGTTATAGGAAACCCTCTCCAAGAGCAAGAGGAAAGATAATCTTGAGCTTGGATTTTCAAGCAATTAGGTGCGTAATATATTAATAGCTATTGTGTGATTGGGAAAATTCTTGCCTATGTATGTGTATGTTGATTTTGCTTGCATTGAATTTCTTGAGATTGAAATCTTTTTGAATGTTTGAAAAATGTATGATGAATTATGATTATGTTATGCCTTGAAAAAGGTTATGATATTTGTATAAAAGGAAAAAAGAAAGAAGTAAAAGAAGCATGAGATTATGGATTTGTGATTAACTGTATTGAGCATAAAATTTGTTTGTGATTGGGCAAGAGAGGAACCCGTCTCGTTAGTCACGTGCACATTGACCTATAGCCTTCTCCCGTCAACCCGCTTAAGGCCACGAGATCCTGAGAAATCAAACTTGTTTTGTTCATGGCAGAAACTTCTGTTTTTGCGTTTCGTTCCACGAAATTCTCGAGCTATTTCTTTGTGCATTACATCTTTGAATTGTCAAGTATAATGCGTTTGAGTGCTATGTTTAATGGCTAAAGTCTATGTCATGTGTTATGAGTTTTGAGCTAAATTGATAAATGATTGAATTACTGGAATAGATTGACAATGCTTGAATTGATAGCTATACATGTACCTATGCTTGAATTGTGGCTTATTGCCAATGGCTATAAATGTATTAGCCACTGAGCCGTGTAGCTCAACCTATCCTTTTTCCCTCCTTAGGTGCATAATGAGAAAGTTAGCAATTCTTGCAAGGCATCGGGAACTCCAAGATAGTTAGAGACTTTTGTACTAAGTTAATGAATATTTTGGATAGCTTTATAGGCATATCGAACATGAGCATCCATTTTTATTTTGTATTAAGTATTGATGTAATTGTTGATATGTAACTAAAGCTATGTATAAACTTCGCTTGATTCAGTAGTGAGAATTGAGAAAAGTTTCTTTTATATGTTCATGCTATCTTTGGATGAATTGCTATAGTTTTTGTGGAAAATGTATGTGTATGTGTTTGTATACTTAGTGATAGATATTGGATGTTTCGAGTCCATTTTGAAGGTTTCACCGTGGCGAACTTTTCTTAAGAGACTTACTGCCTAATTTTCGAAGGTTTTACCATGGAGAATTCTGATCTTGGCCGTGACAAACTTTTCTAGACAGGTCTTCCACTTAACCTTCAGTGTTTGCCGTGGCGAAGCTAAAAGGGTTGGCCGCGGCGAACTTTTCCAGAGAGGTATTCCGTTTGACCTTCAAATGTCTTGCCGCGGTGAAGTCAACAGTTGGCCACGACAAACTTTTCCATAGGGGTCTTTGTACCCGATACCTCATTAAGTAGCTTTGTAATAAGTTCCGAGACCCTGACGCCAATATTGTTTGGTATCAGAGAGCAAGTTAGACTTCGGTCTAACATTGTTTTGGTATCAGAGCTTAGGTTTTTCCTAAGCTTAGAATGCATAAGGGTATGAATTGTTATGCTATGTGATAAATTGTTTGCATTGTAAAGTGATTGATTGCATTAAGTGTCACGCATATCACGCATACATGTAGGAAATAAGATTAAAATGAGGTGTAAGCTAATCGTTAGTGGTTGAAATTGAAAGAGTAATATGCCACCTCGTAGAAGGACACGAGGAGTTTTACAAGGATCAATTGCACCTGACTCTCTGCTAAGAGAGAAGAGTACTGATGAATCTGTAGCCCCAAAAAATGCTGAGACTTCTGTAGGACAAGGTAGAGAGCCCTCTCGATTACAGACACATGAGTCTCCTCTTTCGCAGGAGCAAATGCCTACTCCTTTAAATCCGAGTAGAGATGGCAATTTGGGTTTGGGTGTTGAGACCCCACCCTTGCGAGTCACGTGCCCAATGTCCTAAGT
This sequence comes from Erythroxylum baracoense, assembly GCA_025629805.1. NCBI lineage: Eukaryota > Viridiplantae > Streptophyta > Magnoliopsida > Malpighiales > Erythroxylaceae > Erythroxylum > Erythroxylum baracoense. Next base: position 2,105 of record JAOTAY010000040.1, on the reverse strand, counting down.
GACATCTGGACGCGCATCCCACAAGGGTGGCGTGCCCACACCAGTGAATCCTAAAAAAGAACTCACTTTTCCTATTTCTGAACATATTTTGGGAAAACCTAAATTGGAATTTCAATTGTACCTCTTCAGAACATTTTTTTCCCATTGTCTTAAGTCTCTAATGACACCAAAATAATCAATTTGGTTCAAAAATCTGAAAGTTATAGCCCAAACATTTTCGGACTGTTTTTGCACTAAAATAGTACACTATACCCAATTTAACTCCAGAAATTGAAAGTCTTAGGGCCTGAATTAAAATTCAATTCCTTCAGATAATTTGTAGCTCTATGTCTCTAGCTTATTTAGAAACAATAATCATTTCATTTTGAGCTCTAAAGATCAAGATATCATAAAAAAACTGAAGCATGTTCAGTAAAAAAGTCCAGTTTATGATCTTCCAATTGATAGCCTCACTTTGATTCAATCAATCTTTTTCGAATCAATACCAAAAGCTATAAAATTATATGTAGAGGTAGAAAAATTTGTTAGGAATCCAATTCTTCAAAAATCAAGTCATTTGAAGGTCGGACGACAAAGTTATGGTCAAAAGAGTGAAAGGTGTTCAGGTCTAGGAACACCAGTAAAGTCGCGGTCGCAACTAGTCATGATCGCGACCTGCGAGATCGCGACCTGCGGCGAAAATCAGCAAAGTTGCGATCGCGACTTTGCGCAAAAATCAGCAAAGTCACGATCGCAACGCGTCGCGATCGCAACTTGCTTCCCCTCTTACTCCTTTGCTTTTCTTCCTTAGACCTATTTTACAAAAAAAGGCATAACTCTCACTACAAATATTGGATTAAGGTCATTCAAAGACCGTTTTAAAGAAGACTTCTAGATCTACAACTTCCATAAAGACCTCAAAAACAAAATTTGTCTCTAAATGACCAAAATTGCAAAACAACGTAGCTGTCCCGAATGCCCATCCTAAGCAGCATTACAAACTTCTAATGATCATATCTCTCAACTCCATTGTCCAAAAATTTCATACTATATATCATTGGAAAGCTAGAAAAATAATCTACAATGTTTAAGAAGACAACTTTGTCTAATTCAACCTAGATCAATATAGATTTTCCGCTGAAGTCAGAACCCAATTTGACCCTTATGAAAAACTTGAAATTTGCAATGTACAACTTGGAAAGTCATGAGCATAACCATTCAACTACCAACTTTACTTCATTAAACTCCCTAATCTCTACTCATTTGACTCATCCCTTACAACTAATTCTCATCATTCACAGAAACCCTATCTTTCCTTTTTCCATAATATCTCACTTATATGTATATATATATCAACGATTTATGTTCAAAATTCATCAACTCAATTGGATAACTTTTCCAAGTACATATAATTTCAACCCACATCATCCATATTTCATTAACAACAAAAATAGAAGTTTACAAAACTTTAATGGCATTCCAAGCCACATTACATCATCAATATCCAAAATTCAAAATACAAAAGATACCAAACTCAATAATTCTCGAAATGCATCTAAATTCTTGCTTTTACAAAATCTAACTTAATATACAGAAACATTGCAAAAACAGAGTGATGCCTCAACTCTTGGTTATTTGATCTCATTTTCTTCACTTGAAGATGGGACGAAAAGGGGGTGAGCTTAAAAGCTCGTAGGTCCAATAACAAGCAAAACCATTTAAAATGTTCATTGTTATAGAAAATTCTTATTGAATCATAAAACACATGGTTCTTAAATTTTCAACCAAATTCACAATAAAGCAAATCATGTATGCATCAATCTTGTCAACATATCATGAACAAGTCAAAACGGTTTGGGTAGGTCCAAAACAGAACGTACTACATATTTCCCATAAGGGTCCTTTGTAGCCGTGAACAGAATGTACTATCGCATTTCCACAAAATGGTTTTGCGTAACCGTGAACTTATGGGAGTCTGTGAAGGAGCTCCATGTCACTAGCGGGTAGGCTGGAGAAGCCTTTAGTCAAAGTGCACTTGACATACTTAACGGACCAAACCAAACCCATATAACATGCATTTCATAACTTGTAAACATGTTGCCCAAATGGCACATTTTCAAAACATG
>JAOTAY010000038.1:127534-148475 GCA_025629805.1 Erythroxylum baracoense | reverse complement strand
ATAAGTAAAACTAATTTCAAAAATAAATATTAAAACATATAAAAAATTTAAATAATATTATATAAATCTCAAAATAAGCGTGAATGTGTGTTTGTGGATATTGTGGGAATTATGTGTAAAGCATAAGAATAAAAGGGACTAAAAAATAGGCTCATTAATTGATATAAAAAATCTACCTGAAAAGTGTTTTTTTGAAAAGCTCCCAATTTGACCTTTTGAAAAAGTTGTATTTTAACTTTTAAAAAAGTTATTTCTACTCTAAAAGTGCTTTTGAAGTTTACAGCCAAACATTCATTTTTTTCCTTAAAATAGTTTTTGCGGTGGAAAAAAATACTTTTCCACCTGACAAAAGCTGAACCAAACACACTCTAAGTTACTTATAGCAAAAGTTTTAGAGCTACAGGAATTAGATTAGAGAAAAAATAGTTTCTCTATTAGCTAGAAATAAGATTACGTACTAAGGACCTCTCCAAATCTCATAGTGCAATTTATATTAAATGTTATTGTTATTGTTATTGTTGTTGTTGTTTGTACAAGAAAATTTCTCAACTTTATAGAATGAACCCTACCATCCAGCCTAATTTAGCCGTATGAAGAAGGCTTGAAATAGAAGAGGACCCATTACTTGTATGATGCATTTTTTTTAATTTAATAAGTATTTCTTATGAATTTACTATAATTTTTGGTGCCCTTATTTGGATGAGGACAAACTCTTGGATGAAAATTTCGCTTCGTCGTCCTCCTCAATGCCATACAAAAAATTCGGCGTATTTTTTATGAATTTAAAATTTAAAATTAACTTAAAGTTAAATTTCAAATACCTATAATTTATGACTCGTGACTCTAATAATAAAATAAAAAAATAAAATAATTTTTTATTTATATTCCACTAATGCCAGTATATTTATATTTTTCTCATCAACTATGGAAAAAAAAAGAAAAAAGATGGGAGAGGAGTTGAGGATTGAAGTTAGGGATGGTAATTTCGGCCTAGCTCGTTTTTGGTCTGGGTTGGGCAGGCTACAGACGGACCACAGGCTGACCATGGCTTATCCGGACAAGGTCATTGGCCGACTATAGTCGACCCGCACGGGTCACAACTCAGCCCGGCTTATAACCTGCTTACCTTTTTCAAAAAAACATCGTTTTTTATCAAAACGATGGCATTTTAATATATATTTTTTAAAAAAAATATATGTACAATCTGACCTGTTCGTAGCCTGCCGAGCCATGACTTGAGCCATGAGCCAGTCAACTTGCGAACAGAGCAGGCTACAAATTAACTCATCCTGACCCGACTTATTGGCATGTCTAAGCGAATTGTCGCACAAAGCAGCAGAAAGAGGGCAATGGTTGCTGGCATAATGCTAAGAATGGATACCACCGTGTGGGCCACACGTGCGGGAAGTGTCGTGGGTGTGAGGGCTAGGGATTACAAACACAAGAACAGGCAGACACGTCTCCATGGTTAACATTTGGTGGCAGGATATCGTCCTCGTCTTCCTCACTTAAATAAATTACATTTACATACACACCAACTGAAAGTACATTACCATGTGCTTACCTGGGACCCAACCTCTGGCTGCTTTCTACCCTCGTACACATCTATCCCAGGAAAGATGCCTCTTTCTCCTTCCCTCGTTTTGCAGTTTACCCCACAATCATAGATTATGGTTTTATATGTTTTCTTCATGCTTCTTGCTTTGGTTTCTTCTGATTTGTTAGGATTAATGTTGATAGAGGGGTATATTACCAATTGCGAGTAATGTTGTGTTTTCTTTGAACATCAATTGTTTCAGAAACTAAATCATCGTCAAGTGAAAGTACTCTTAGTGCAGTTGACAGACGTGGCATTTTGGTTTCTCTGTACTAAATTGCTTTGCATTAGCTGATTCAACAATTGAGAAAACCACCCTGAATAATTTGGAAACTATAAACGGTAATTGCAGATAATGCGAACTCATACAGTATCTGAGACCGTCTCAATCAAGGTTGTAAAAGAAAGATTTTGCGTTTGGTCCTACACTCCTACTTAATCACAGATTACGATAGGCACATCAGTTGTACCATTTCACGTACAACATGTTAACAGACATTTTTATATGAAAGTACAATGACCCTTTCGGAACCCAAAATATTCTAACATTACACCGCCACTTCTCTCTGTCTCTCGTCATCTCTTTTAAATGGCCTGATGATGACAAAAATTTTCAGCCATTTTTTTTCTTTTCACCTCCTCACATCCTTTTGCGCTTCTTTTCCTTCCACTACTTTCTAACAGTATCCATGTTCTGAGGCTATACTAGGTACATGAAGTGAGAAGATTGACAGATTTGATTCTCATTCTTGACAATATTTGTCACAGGATTATATGTAGGTTTCTCGAAAAAGGAAAGAAAGGGAAAAGAGAGAGAGAGAGTAAAGAAAAACAGGGTTGGGATCGATGGGAAGAGTGAAGCTTCAGATAAAGAGAATAGAGAATACAACTAATAGGCAGGTCACCTTCTCCAAAAGGAGAAGTGGAATTATCAAGAAGGCTTATGAGCTTTCTGTTCTTTGCGATGTTGATGTAGCTCTCCTCATGTTTTCCCCATCTGGGAGATTGAGTCTCTTCTCTGGAAACAAAAGGTTTGCTAAAAACCATGCCCATGTTTATCCAATTTCGTCAAGCAAACAGAAAAACTTAACAGCAGTTTTATAATGGAAGGAAAGGAGAAAAGCGATGCTCTTTGTATTAATTTAACTCAGCGAATCTGTTCCACGCACCATAGGTTAATTGTTTCATTGCTTTTTTGATCTCTTGAAGCATTGAAGATATCCTGATGCGTTATGTGAATCTTTCTGAGCATGAACGGGGAAGGTAAGAGATCTTGATCCCAATAGTTTCATTTCAAGAGAAAGTTTTCCCTTTCCTTCCATCATATTTTTCTTCCTTATGACTTACGAGCATCTGATCATACGTTCTATGGATCATAATTGGTTATGAATCCGTTGCGTCTGAAAAGACTGCAAAATCAAAAGGTAAGCGTTCTTTACTGTGGGTTACTTATAATTGCAGCAAGTAGGAAGACTAATTCGCGTCAACCATTTCAGTTTCTGCAAAGGTCTCTCGGTAAGCTAAAAGCTGAAGGCGATCGAAGTTATCAACCACCAAGGTTTGTACTACTATTCCCTCTTGGAATTGAAACACCAAAATAGTATCCCAGTATGTGCTCGATATATTTAGCCTATTTGGTAATGTCTAATACTTCCTCTAAAGTTATTCTCTTTTCTTCTTAAATATGTGAAGCGGTCCTGCGGACAATGATTTTCAAGTTGAGGTAATCCCTAGTAGCCCGCAGAAATAATTCATTGGAAAAATCAGGTTTCTGCAGCACCTGTTTCTCTTAAAGATTATCATGTTTTCAGGAGCTTCAACAAGAAATCGCCAGACTTGAATCCCAAATGGAGAAGATGCAGAAAATTTTAAGGTATCTTTGATTTGCATGTAGTGTGAGAAACCTGATTAGTGCCAAGGAACTACTGATCACAACAATACATCAAAATCATCTTTCTTTCAGGATATTTGAAGGCGATTTTTCCCATATCACCACATTGTATGACGCCCAGTACCAGGAGCAGATCCTTGAGGAGACTTTGAAACTTGTGCGTATGCATAAGGTAGTGTCATGAGATCAGTTTAATATTGCCTTTTCTTATGCTTTCTTTCCACCTTTACTCAAGACTGTTTTATGCCTTTACTTGTATCTAAAAGCAACTATGTCTGTGCATATGATCGTCAACAGCAAGTTTTGGAAGAGAAGAACAATTTTCCCAGTGCACCACTACCTTCACGGGTATTTTTATTTTACATATTCTTAGCTTTCTGAAATAGATGCATAATTAGGAAAAATAGTTCATTTCCAGGCCGTTATGACAAAGGATCTCTGACTATTTTCGCATTTGATCCGGGAAATGAATCAGCCTAGCATTTCTGCAAAGACCTCAGAAGTTAATGGTTTTGTCCAGGAGACTCCAGGCAATATCTTAGATTGGCTTCCACAAAGAGACACACAAGTCCAGATCTTGAAGTTTTTGGATTCCAACGGACTTCTTCCGAGGTTCTTACTTTGGACTTACAGCTACTACCTGTAACCCATAATGATATTTCGTCTGATGAAAGAAAACAAATAGATTCAAGTCCATTGCATGTTGCAGAGATCAGGTCGAACATGTAGCCGAAATGCTACAGCCTCCTGAAACCCTGCTTCCTGGAGAAAACATTAATCTTGATGGTCGCACAAACCCAGCATGTGGATTGGAAGACGACAACAATCTGCAACGTCCAGAGTTCGGACAAGTTATTGGCGTCAACTTGTCCCCCTGGATTGATTTTTGTCCAACAGGTACATCATTAACATCAATCATTTGGTCCAAACATTCTCAGTGAAATGGGTGGCGAGCAGTAAAACCCTAATAAACATCTTCTTGTATCCTTTTTGGATGTTCTTGCGGATTGATCTGGTAGATTAGCATGGAATCCTGACGATGATATTGATTCACAACTTGTTGGCAGGTAATATCCCGATTACAGCATCGCAACGACAAGAAGAAGCTGTTGTTCAACTCTATCAGTCCCAGTTTATGCCAACTATCTTGACGTCCAGTCAACATCAGTCATGAAGAACCGAATCAGTATCTGCTATCTAGTTCTCTCCCACCCTTAAATTTACGGTAAGATTCAATATGTCTCCCCTCTCATTTCACGCGGTAAAAGACGCGCTTTTGTGGTGAAACCTTTGGATGGCGACATGTACATCTAGGAATTGGGATAAGCTATCGTCCGTGATCGACCTTGCCAGTTGGCTTTTGTTTCAACTATAAGCTTGAACTTATTTTAACTTTTGTTACATAAATTTCAGTAACTATAAATTCTAAAGGGATTAAGTACATATTTCTCATTTAGTACTATTTATAATAATAATTTAATCAAATGTATATAAATTATAGTTTAGGTTTAGGGTGATAACTTATTCATAAAAATATTTTAAAAACTTAACTATAAAAATCAAATCATTATATTCTAATCTTAACAGATTTGTTCTATTTATGTTTTCTTTTTTCAGTTTCACAATCTATACCTCTTCTACTATGGCTCTCAACCCATTAAAACCAACCCTGTTCAGTCAACTAATCCTCACTTTAAAGAATTTCACCTCATCACCATTAACGTCTCTGCTCAGGCTCTCCTCAAACAAGTATATTTTTTGGAAACTTTAATTTAAAACCTTATTCATTGGTTATAATCTCTTTGAGTATATTAATGGCTCTAAATTATGCTACCTAACTAAGCTACCATTTCCGATAGATAACAGTACCAACCCCAATCTAGCAGCAACTCTCTACGTTTGTTAATTAGTTTTTATCTCATCCTCAATGCTCTTATAGGCTTCGTTTCACCTACCATTATTCCATTTGTTGCACGTTCTAAAATGTCGGTCAAGGTTTTAAAAGTATTAACTATCACATATCATAAGCCTTATTGCAGCTACATCAAATATCTCAAAACTATCATTTGAAAAATACCATAGAAAGTACATTTACTCTCACTGATTTTCTCCATATTATTTAAGCTCGAGCATATGAGTTAGCTATCGTTAGAGCCCCAGTGGATGCAGAAGATCTTATTTGATAAAATTTTGGAGGAATTGGGTGATGACTAGTAGATGTGGCATCCCCATTACCTTCGAGGAGCTTTATGAGAAACTTTTAACCTTTGAGGCCTCTCTTTATAATGAATTTACTCCCTTTCCGACTACTACTAATCCTGAAAACAGGCAATCTTCCAACTAGCGTTTCCAGAACCTATCCAATAGGCATTCCTCCTCTTTTAGTGGTAATCAGAATTAGGGCCTCAACAATAATTAGCTCTCTAACATTGCTGCCCAATCACCTATGATCATTAACTCAGGAAAACAATCACATGGCAATCAATCATGTCGTCCGTATCTTGGCTATTGTCAAATCTGCCCTACTCAAAGGCTACACAAGTAGGCAATATTCAATCTTTTAAGTGATCCATCTTACACACTGAAGCTCTAAGTTTTACTCGTCGTAACTCATCAATTCTTTGACAACCACAGGCTCAATCTCCCTACAACAATTAATTCTAGCAATCACAATCGGTTTCTTAATAATGGGCATCTCATATGTCATGACATACTTGGCTAATCTCTCATTACATGTCTCGTACAGTGGCAAAAATAAAATTATGACCGGTAATGGCACTAGTCTCCCTATTACTCACTAGTTCCACCTCCCTTTACACTTCCAATAATTCATTTAAAATTCATAATATGCTTTATGTCTGACAAATGAGAACCAACTTGATTTCTATTTCATGATTTTGCTTAACTAATCAAGTTTCTGTTGAATTCCTACTGACCTCCTTTCAAGTGAAGGTTCTTCACATGAGGAAACTCTTCTTCAAGGCAATACTGAAAATAGTGTTTACCAAAGGTTATCTGAGAAGTTGAGGACGTCTGTAATTCTTAGTAAGGGGCCGTTTGGTTCATGAGTTTGAGAACCAATCAATAGGTGTAGAATGAATACAGGTAATTGGTTTTATATTATGATTATAAGAGATATCTGATTTTCAAAGAATCGTCCATACTCCCAATATATTGGAAGAATGAATTTCATTCTTGGTCTGTAGCAAGTGTCATCAACGTGACAGCCTTTGTCATGCCGACACTCCTTGTTACGCCTGTAACATACTTTTTTTTAATTCAATATAATTAATTAATTCAATATAATTAATCAAAATATACTTAATTACAATATAATTAATTAATTATATTTTTCTCTTTCTTAGCAATTAAATATAATTAATTAAAATATATTCAAATGTGATGTAAAACAAAATTTTAACAAATTTTTATTTCTTAAGATTTTTAACAAACCAACTACGATCAATAGTAGTGGTAATCATTCCTTTATCTTAACCAACCATCATAATTATAATGATTATATTCATTCTCATTCCTCACTATATTCATTTTCATTCTTATTATCATTCTCTGACGTGAACCAACCGCCCCTAAATACATATGGCTATATTCCTTAAAGCATAAATTTGGTGTTACATTTACATTAGATTCAAAATTCTTGTTGAAAAATATTTTCAATAATAAATTAAAATAATTGACAATGATAGCAAATAAATATGAGTTCAACAAAATTTTTAACAATATAAGATGTTCATGATCTCATTATATCATCACAGACACCAGAGTACCATCATGGTCACATAGTTAAAGCTGGTCTCACCTTACTTTCTCATACATCTTTACCTTTAATATTTTGGCCGAATGTATTTGTTACTACGGTCTATTTAATCAATCACAAGCCAACAGTCACTCTAAACATGTCCTCACTATACAACAAAGTTTTCACAACACTCTCGAATATTTAAATTTTAAAATTTTAGGTGTCACTGCTACCCTAGACTTTAACCCTATTCATTCTACAAGCTTGACCCAAAGTCCAAACCTTGTGTTTTTCTTTTATTATCTCAAAGCATTTATCAATATTTTGATATCCACAAATAAAACCTATATGTGTATTGTATTGCGTTCAATTTGTAGATTTTGTCTTTCCCTCGCCCTACCGTTACTACCATTGACATGTGGATACCCCACCTCTCAAAGTCCTTTCTTCAACTTCGCAAACGAAGTCCTAAGTTCCTTCAACTGATTTTTCTGATGAAGTGACTTTGATCCTTCTCTTGCATCTATCATCACTACCTCAAATTCCCTTGCAAACAAAAAACCAAACACCAGCTCCCATATAAATTAACCAACCACCTCTACCACCACGTGATCACTAGAGAAAAAACCAAATTCGTAAGCCTCTAAAAAAATTCACTCTATACGCTCAAAAACCTCCCACCGTCATTAGTTTAGAACTAATAATAGTTAATCAAGCCCTAAAAGATGCAAGATGACATCAAGCCATGTCTCAAGAGTATGATGCTTTAATTTGTAATGAAATATAAGAACTCTTTCCTCACTTACAACTTAAAATATTGTTGGTTATAAATGAATATATTATATTAAAATAAAATTTGATAGTTTAATTGACAACTATAATGCTTGTCTTGTGATCAATTACTTTCATCGATGGCCCATGTTAGATTATCACGACACATTAAACTCAGCTATGAAAAACAATACCGTCTAACTAGTTCTTACCATTGCTGTAAAGAATGGATGGTCTCCTTGAAAAGTAGATATAAATAATGCTTTTCTTAGAAAAAACCCTCATATAAGATATTTACATTTCAACTTCCAAGTTTTGTCAATTCTAATTACTCCACCTATGTTTATAGGTTTCATAAAGACATATATGCGCTTAAGTAGACACCATGAGGTTGGTATTAGAACTCCACTAACTTTTACTTACTATCGGGTTTAAAAGTTCTATTATTGAAACATCTTTATTTGTATTGTATTTAAAAGTTCCATTATTGACACATCTTCATTTGTATTCACTAGTGGTAGTAGTTTTCACTCTTTATATGTTAATAGCAACATCCTCACATGTGATTGTTGTTAGATTAATTTTAATAATCATAAGTGTGTCTCGTATTACTTTATTTGATTCTAATATAAAGTGAGCCCAAAATAATGGTATTAGGCTTGTTAAAGTAAATTAGAGTCATTAGGGTTTCTTAATAAATAAACCCTTCCATCTCCCTTCAATTTTTAAGAAACATTTACAAATATTAAAACACATATGTTCTTGCACCATTAAAAAGGACATAGAAAGGGAAGAAGGTGAGAGTGGATAAAGTTTTTGTGTAAAGAAGAGATTTACTAACAAAAAGAGATTACACGAGTATAGATCAAGGTTAGTATTTTTCTCTTTTCTTTGTAGCACTAATTTTAGGGACTGAAAGTGTTGAATTAGTTATGTCATAAATGTTCTTAGGTGAATTCTATGCTTGTAATATTGCTTAGATTGTTAAAGATTAAATCTCAAATGTGGTATCAGAGTAGATTATTACACTTTAATTTACATTAGAGTTAACCCTAAAATTATCGGTAGCGATCAATATTTCTTTGAGGTTATAGAAGATTATTTATTGTTTCGCTATAATCTCTCGATCAAGGCCATCTTATTTCTCAGTTTTTGGATTTGAATTAATTGATTTAATGATCCCTTTATAACAAGAAGTCAGAAATTGTCAAATGTTGTAGGGTTATTGTCGTTAGCATGTCTGTTTGTTTTTTGAATTGAAAACTAAAAGGCCTATACCCTAAAGATCTAGTGGGACCATAATTGTGTTTTGGTGTTGAAAAATCAAATCTTTATTTACATGCACTAATTGAAGTTTGACCAATAAAGTTGGAGGGAAACAAAAAGTTAACGAAAAGTCAAGGTTTTTATGGGACCCCACCATTAAGACATTAGATTTGTGTTGTATTAATTATTTACTGCATTTGTATGAGATCTGAAAAACGTGTTTTCTGTTTTTGGAAAACAAAAGAGTTAAAACAAAATTTTGTGGGGCTCACCATAAAGAAACTTTTGGTTGTGTTGTTGTAAATCAGAATGTTTAGGGGTTAAAATGCATGAAAACTGTGACTCCTTTGTTGAAAAGTCTTTAGGCATTTATTGTTGGGATTGACATAAATTTTTTTTGAAAATAAAAAAGGTTGAATATGGTTAATTTTGTTTTGGGACTTATAGTTTTAGACTATTATAATATGGTAATAAAATTGCAGTTTTGTTCCTAAAAAGTTTTTGGACATTGCAGTATCATCTTTCAACATTCACGTTAAATTCCAAAATTCACGTATACTTACTAATTAAATGTTTACTATATAGAAAGCTTGTTAGTCACCAAAGTGACCTTGCTTGAAAAGATATTTAGACATTTAATTATGCATTCTTTCAATTGTTTATATTATATGATGCTAATGAATGATATAATAGATAAATTGAACAATTGAGATTATTAATCATAATGCTAGGAGATCACCCAAAGGTGGATCATTGCTTATAATTACTAACATTAAAGAGACTTATAGAACTACTTAGTGAATATGTTTGTATATCCAAAGATAACATGCATACTAGCTTGAGTATGATTGACTGTCTATCAATGTGTGTATATACATGTTGATAGCATCATTATGGATTAAGGATATGTGTTTAAGTATCACCTAAAGGTGAATTTAAATATATATATTAAAGTTTATTGTTGTCTGAATCTATTAATTGTCCTTAAGGAATTAATGTGTAAATTAGTTTCTACGTTTGCAGTTTCTAGTAATTTGATAGTTATGGGCAATGGTCTGATCAAGTTCAATGGGCTAAACTATGCTAATTGGTCTGAGAAAATCTAATTTCAATTGGGTATTATAGATAAGGACTTGAAATTAGTTGCAGAGAAGCCTGCAACCATTACTGAGACCAATACCCAAACTGAAAGGACATATTTTGAGGTTTGGGAAAAGTATAATAGGTTGAGTCTAAACTTGATGCAATTGACAATGGCTGAAAATGTTAAGCCATCAATGCCTCATACAGACAATGCAAGAGAATTCATGATAAAAATTAAAGAGTACTCACAATCAGACATAACTAACAAGTCTATTGTAGGAAGCCTAATGAGTGAATTGAAGACCAAAAAGTTTGATTGGTCACAACCTATCTATGATCATGTAACAGACATGCCAAATTTAGCTGCAAAGCTGAAATCAATGGGTATGGATGTGAGTGAATCCTTCTTAGTATAATTCATCATCAACTCACTTCTTCCTGAATTTAGTCAGTTCCAAGTGAATTACAACACTCTGAAGGAAAAATGGAACTTTTAAAAAATCAAGGCCATATTGGTGTAGGAGAAAGCGAGATTAAAGAAAATGAAGGAACACTATGCTCATTTCACAATACATAAAGAAGCTAGCAATAGAAAGGGAAAGCCAGGAAAGAAGAGCAACAAGAAGGACAAAGCCTAATGAAGGTTAATGAGGGCCAAATCCATAAAGAGCAGTGTTGTTTCTTCTGCAAAAAAGTTGGTCACCTCAAGAAAGATTGCCTTAAGAGAAAGGCTTGGTTCTAAAAAAAAGGTAAGTATTATCTTTTAGTTTTTTTAAAATTAAATCTTATTGAGGTGCCCAATAATACCTAGTGGTTAGATTCAGGTGTAACTACTCGTGTTTCACATATTATATAGGGATTCTTTTCGATCCAAACCATAAACAGAACTGAAGAGTTCTTATATGTAGGAAACAGAATGAAGGCACGAATAGAAGGAATAGGGACGTACATATTGATCTTAGACACTGGTTGTAGTCTAGATCTTGAACAGTGTCTTTATGTTCCTGAATATGTTAGAAATATAGTTTCTGTTAGTAAGTTGGATCATATAGGTTTTAATTTCAATGTTGGAAATGGTAATTTTTCTTTGTATAAACAATAGTACTATTATGGTTCTAGTATATTAATAGATGGTTTATATCATTTCAACCTTGATATTAATTATTATGAATCCCTATTTCATGCTGAACATAATATTGGTGATAAACGTAGTGCACATAATGAATACTCTATTTACTTATGGCATCAAAGGTTAGGCTATATATCTAGAGAAAGGGTGATGAGGTCAGTGAAAAGTGAAATTTCATCTCAACTAGATTTTACTGATTGGGATGTGTGTGTGGATTGCATTAAAGGTAAGCAAACCAAACACATATTTAAGAATTCAGCCACAAGAAGTACCGAGTTACTTGAATTAATACACATTGATATGTGTGGTCCATTTCATGTCTCATCTTGGAGCAGTGAAAACTATTTTATTACCTTTATTGATGACTATTCACGTTATTGTTATCTTTATTTACTGCATGAAAAGTCTCAATCAGTGGACATTCTTAAGGTGTTCATTAATGAGATAGAAATGCTGTTAGACAAAAAAGTGAAAGTCGTAAGGTCTGATAGAGGTGGTGAATATTATGGTAAATATGATGAGAATGACAATCCAGGTCCATTTGTAAAATTTCTTCAAAGTAGGGACATTTGTGCACAATATATAATGCCCAGTACACCACAAAAAAATGGCGTAGCTGAAAGGCGAAATCTTACTCTTACGGATATGGTTAGGAGTATGTTAAGTTATACGAATGTACTTTTATCTTTATGGATGTATGCATTACAGATAGCTACATATCTACTTAATAGGGTTCCTAGTAAAGTGATTTATGTGACACCTTATGAATTGTGGACAGGTAAGAAACCTAGATTGAGGCACCTATATGTTTGGGGTTGCCTAACCAAAATGAAAAGAAACTTGATGCAAGAACCATTAGTGGTTACTTCATCGGTTATCCAGAAAAGTCCAAAGGGTACATATTTTATTGTCTTAACCATTTTACAAGAATAGTTGAGTTTGTTAATGCTAGGTTCATTGAAAATAGACAAACCAGTGGGAGTGGGGAACTATGAAAGGTGGATATTCAAGAGATTCAGGTGGAAAACCATTCACCTAGTGTCTCTTCTTAAGTTGTTGTTCCTCTTATTGTATCATAGTCACGCAACATATCAAAGCAACAAGTTAATATTCCAAACCCACAAGAAATGAATGTTAATAATGAACTAGTAAATAATGTGCAAGTCATAAATGAACAAGTGATATCACAAGGAATAGTATTGCAAAGGTCTATAAGGGAGAAAAGACCAATTATATCAGATGACTATGTGGTGTATTCACTTGAGCATGAGTGTTAATTAAGCATTGCTAAGGATCCAGTCTCATTTAAAGAAGCCATGAAATGTAATAATTCTAAAAAGTGGCTCAATGTTATGAAAGAAGATTTAAAATCTATGGATGCTAATCAAATATGGGAATTAGTTGAGTTACCTGAAGACCCAAAGCAAGTGGGATTTAAATAGGTCTTTAAGACCAAAAGGGACTCGAAAGGTAATATTGAAAGGTACAAAGCCAAACTTGTAACCAAAAATTATACTCAAAAGGATGGCATTGACTTTAAAGAGACCTTATCTCCAGTTTCAAAGAAAGACTCTTTAAGAATTGTTATGGCAATGGTAGCTTATTATGATTTAAAGCTTTACCAAATGGATATAAAAATTGCTTTTCTGAATGCTGACTTATAAGAAGAAGTTTATATGGACCAACTGGAAGGTTTTATGACTGCAGTAAACAAAATATGGTGTGTAACTTAAAGAAGTCAATATATGGTTTAAAACAAGCTTCCTGACAGTGGTATCTTAAGTTCGATGATATCATTACCTCTTATGGTTTTGTAGAGAACATTGTTAATAGGTGTATCTATATAAAGGTCAGTAGAAGCAAGTTCATTATTTTGGTATTATATGTTGACGATATTCTTTTAGCTGCTAATGATTTGGGCTTGTTACATGATGTCAAAAAATTTCTCTCTAATAATTTTGAAATGAAAGATATAGGTAAGACATCCTATGTGATTGGAATAGAAATATTCCGTGATAGAACAAAAGGTTTGTTAGGATTATCTCAGAAAGGATATATCAGTAAAGTATTAGAGAAATTTAGGATGGAAAAATGCTCAACAGGGGTAGCTCTAATTCAAAAGGGGGGATAAATTTAATAAAATGCAATGTCCTAAGAATGATTTGGACTGAAAGGAAATAGAATCTATTCTCTATGCATATGTAGTTAGGAGTTTGTTGTATGTTCAGACTTGTACTGACCAGATATTAATTTTGCTATTGGAATGTTAGGACGATATCAAAGTATTCCTGGATTGGACCACTGGAAAGTTGCAAAGAAAGTTCTTTGGTATTTACAAGGCACCAAGGATTACATGCTCACATATAGGAAATCAGATCACTTAAAAGTGATCGGTTATTCAGATTCAGACTATGCTAATTATTTAGACTCAAGGAAATCTACCTTTGGTTATCTATTCCAACTAGCAGAAGCGCAGTTTATTGGAAGAGTGGAAAGTATTCTGTCATTGCTACTTCCACTATGGAGGCTGAATTTATAGCATGCTTTGAGGCCACTATTCGAACATCGTGATTGCTGAACTTTATCTTAGGGCTAGGTATTGTTGACAGTATAGCTAGACTGCTAATAATTTATTGTGATAATTTCACAACTGTCTTCTTCTCTAAAAATGATAAGTATTCTAAGGGTGCTAAACATATGGATTTGAAATTCTTATCGATCAAAGAAGAAGTGAAAAAACATAAAGTGTCGATTGAGCATATTGGAACTGATCTAATGGTAGCGGATTCGTTAACTAAAGGATTACAACCTAAAACATTTGCTGACCATGTTGAAAGGATGGGCATTATAGATAAGTCATTGTTATCATGAGATCATGTTATTTATGTATGTATGTTTGGATATTTACTAGCATTGTTTTGACATTTATGAATTTAATTAATGTTATTTTTTCTATTTTTTAGTTGTCACATTATGTTATGTACATGCATTGTTTTATTATGATGACAAATTATGTTTTGAGAAACATTAAAGTTAAGAATTACTGTGTTTCTCAATTACAGTTATTTTGAGTTGAGATGATTGTGTGATATATGGAAGGAATCATATTGTTAGTTGACTTGTGATCGCCATGATCCCATTGTTTCAATTCATTCAAGTTTGATGGTTTGACATATTCAATATATGGTGCACACTTGTGTTATTGGATCATCAAGTCATAACGTGGGTCAAGTGAAAGATTATTAGATTAATTTTAATAATCATAAGTGTGGCCCATATTACTTTATTTGATTTTAATATAAAGTGAGCCCAAAATAATGGTTATTGGGCTTGTTAAAGGAAATTAAAGTCATTAGGGTTACTTAATAAATAAACCCTTCCCTCTCCCTTTAATTTTAAGAAACGTTTACAGATATCAAAACACATACGTTCTTGCACCATTGAAAGGAACGAAGAAAGGGAAGAAGGCGAGAGTGGATAAAGTTTTTGTGTAAAGAAGGGATTTGCTAACAAGAAGAGATTACACAAGTATAAATCAAGGTTAGTATTTCTCTCTTTTCTTTATAGCACTAATTTTAAGGTTTGAAGGTGTTGAATTAATTGCGTCATAAATTAATTGGGTGAATTCTATGCTTATCATATTGCTTAGATTGTTAAAGATTAAGTCCCACAATTGTTCCTCACTAATCATCCATTTTATTGAAACGTTGTCTTACATGTTCTCTCTTAAGGATTGTGGGTCTCTTTCATATTTTCTTAGTGTTAAAGTCTTTCCTCGTTAGCATGGTATACTATTGCATCATTGGTATATAATCGACCTAGTCAGTACCACCAACGCCAATATGATGGCGTCTAATCAGTTCTCAAACCCTTATCTACTTACCCTTAACTCAATTCACTCGGACATAAACATGTTATTATATTATATGCATGAACACATATCAATCACTGGACATTGGCACACAGGGATGGAAATTATGGTCCGATCCTTTTTTGGCCCAAGTTGATCGGGTCACGGGCAGGCTACCTAGCTCGGGTCGACCATGGTCGGCCCATGCGGGCTACGGGCGCTCTCAGGTTAGGCAATAAGGGTCAAAAAAGGGCAATCACTCATTCTTATTCTTAAACTAGCATTCTTAAGACCAAAGAGTGGGGCAGAAAGGGGGGGATGCTCTCCATTCCTGGTTTTCCTATAGCTGGGATGTAAAAAAGGAAAGAGGGGGATGAGATTTCTCTCGCTTTTGGCATAGCGGGCCCCCGACGGGAGGCCCGCACGATGGGCTATTAGCTTAGTTGTAGAGTGCGCCCCTGATAATTGCCCAACATACCAAAACTACTTGTCACCCCACTCGTCACGTCTTTTGTTTGTTTTATTGATCAGGCAACACCCGGATTTGAACTGGGGAAAAAGGATTTGCAGTCCCCCTCCTTATCACTCGTACTCCACGTATTGCTTGATGTAAAACAGTAAAACATATAGTCGATTTTTTCTATCTTTTGTTGAATCTTTTTCATCGCTCGATAGAAGTTGACAGATAAGTTACCCTTACTGCCACTCTACAGAACCATACATGAGAGTTTCACCTCATACGGCTCCTCGTTCAATTCTTATAGAAAAAGTACTTCTGAATTGATCTCATCCTTTAAGAATTGCCATAGCTGTCCATACACTGATAAGCGATGTATGGATTCTCGAGAAGAGAGGAGCCGTGGTCCTCCCCCCTCAGACCGTCCGGATCCCACGAGTGAATAGAAAGTTGAATCTATATTGGATCTCACCTGAATCGTCCTTGATGCCGAGTGCGTCCTTGGAGTGATCTCGTAGTTCCTATAGAGTGGAGACGATGGGGTCGGTCCATGGATTTTCCTTCCTTTTGCCACATTTCGCTAAAGGGTTGAAGGGAGATAGTGCATCAAGCTGTTCACAAGGGCCAACTTGATCCTCTTCCCTAGGGATCCCAGATGAGGGAACCCTAGGAGAGCCGCCGACTGCAGCTATCTTCTTGGGGAGTTTACCTATTTTAAATCTATTTTCTACTTCATCTGACTAGTTCCGAGTTCGAGTCCTGGGCAACCCATTATAACTATCTATTGAAATAGTATGAAATCCTATATGATATGTCTAGCATCTATAGGGTGACCTCCGTCTTGAAAGTTATTTGATGGTTTTACACGATAGCCGCGATTCCTTTCAATTTGTAATTCAATAGCCAAATTTAGTGGTTCCGTTAGACTAGCTATATGCTATGTATTGTCAATAATTTCTACAGAACGCAATAAGATGATATCTTGAGAAGTTATATATCTAGGACCTTTGACACAAATAGACGCGTCATGAATTCCATACAAATTACTTCTCAATACAATTTCTTTCACCATTTGAGGCGTTAATTTACCAACTAAAATATCACCCGTCTCTACCCAAGATCTCAGCATCACAACTCCATTTTTGTCTAAATTCCGAAGTAAATGGGCTTCTAGATGCTGGATTTCCTAAGTGACCTTTTCAGAGCCTTGGCTTTTCACATAAGTCTGAATTTCATATTTCCGTATGTGAAAAGAAGTATAAATATCTTCAGATACCAGACGTTCGCTAATAAGTACGGCATCCTCAAAATTGTAACCTTCTTATGGCATATAAGCTACTAATACGTTTTTGTCCAAAGAGAGCTCGCTACCAACTATAACGGCACCATCTGCTAAAACTTGTTCCTTTTTAATGCATTTCCCCTGCTGAACTTGGGCCATTGACATACCTATTGGCACAACGTCTCTTAGTCTATCTATTTGTTATATTCTATACTTACAATAGTTCTCTTTGTCACATGTCTGGTGCCATTTGCAAGGAGAAATATTTGTTTCACAGAGCTAGTAATATATGCGGGGTTCACCAGTAACAAAAGGGTAAGTTTTAGAAATTTTGAATAAACATATCTAATCTGCAATAAATTGTTATGATGTATATTTGTTTTCATTTTGTACCAGTTAGTAATTAAGTTTAAGTAGCTTAAAGGTCTCAAAATTGGCGAAAACTAAGTTCAATTCGTTCCGCTCATGGGCTATAAATCACATAATTATGGCCGAAGTCTAAAAGTGGACATCATGATAGGCTTCGATATGTACTGTTAACATCCAAATTTAAGTATACTATAAATAAGTAGCGGACACTTTCTTTTCTGGTCAAATTGAAGTTCATTGCAAAAGTATAATATAAGTTAACTGACTCAAATTTATCAATATCATCCCAGAGTTTCTTAGAGTTTATTATTGGTACGGTACAAAATAAGTATTAGTCAATATCAAATTCTATTCTAAATAATTTTTTAAAGCTATAAAATAATATTTTAATTTTATATATTAAAGTTTAATTCTTTATTATAAAATTATATTTTAAAAATTATAACTCATAAAAAATTTGGGGACCGTAACATTAAAAAGCCTTGAATAATTGAATTATATTGATTCTATTTTATTAGCAATTAGTATTAAATTATCAAAAAATTATTTATTTCATAAAAATTCAAATATAAAATTAAAATTATTCATATTTTATAGATAAATTAATTTTTTTATTAAATTAAAGTAAGGGGGAGCTTTGACAATTACACTCATACTTTATTCTATTTGTTTGTTATACCTAAATCAAACATGCATGCTCATTTTATAAACTTAAAGCAGAAAAATGTTAACAAATACATAGATAAAAGTTTAAAAAATGAATAATGAAAAAATATAAAAATAATGTTTGAAGGAAAAAAGTTGTCAATCGATATTTAATATAGAAATTGAGTTTAAAACAAAGTTGTGAATATAATTTATACTGATTTTGTTACTAATAGCGTACATGCTAAAACTCATTAATACTAGATACTATTTTGAATTATTTTTAAAAATTATAAAATAGACTATTATTTTTATATAATTAAGTCCTTTATTATGATTAAAATAATAAAATATTTTAATTTTTGATTTAATTGCTCCATTTTTTAAATTTACATAATAATATTTTATTTTGAGACATAATAACTATTTGAAAATATTTTTATATTTTAAAATATTTTAACATCTTAATTTGTAAATTTGACCTAGTAATTTTTTTTTTGACGTTTTAGTGTATGCACATTTTTTCAACGTAAAACTTTTTGATACAACTCGATATGGTAATCTAATGTGGTAAAAGTTAAATTTGTACCATTTTTCGATTTGTGCTATGCAAAATTTGTGAGCAGACTCATTGGTTATCTTGATAAAGGATTCTACGGAACAATATAGCTTATTATCTCCAATACAAATGTAATATATATAGCTATCTTGAAAATGGCCAACTTTTTTTACAGTTTAGATGGAAACTATATGTATAAATTGAAGGTTTAAATTTAATTAATTTTGTAATATTAGCTAAAACTACAAATTATATCAATCGAGTGTACATCACTTTAATTTATTACAAATGTAACTTATTTTTTATCATACTACTAATGTTTATGATGTGAAGCATCATGTAACCAAGTTTCATTTTATGTTCACAAACAAATAGAATAAAATAAAATAAAATATTGTTAGAGTAGTACTCTAAAGGCAGTCACCTTTAACACTTTTGTGCTAACTTTATTTTGATTAATAAAGCAAAAGAAAATTTTCATTAATTTAATATTCGTTTATATAAAAATTGATATTGATCTTAAATCGAATTAATAAAGTCTATGATACAAAACATAGCATGAAGGAAATCATGATGAGATCATGATAATGAGATTCCTATCATGTGCAATTATGTTAGTATCTAAATAATCCCTAGTCATAGGATTAATAAGACAGGACATTTTAATCCAGACAGACTAGCACATGTTATACTTCTTGATTTGATCAAGTAGTGGATCCCACAAACTGTAAGCATGAGATATTTAGAGTTAACAAGTGAATGCTTACTAAGGGTAGTAAGTACATCAGATGACCTGTAATGAGATTATCATATAGATGATCTATCGAATGTCAATGATTAATCTCATCATAGGAATAGTGTAAAAATCCTTAGACTTGAGGTATTCAAGGATATCTTTGATACTAATCCTGTGCTTTGACATCATTCCTTGTTACCTCAAGACAAGGTCACTCTTAGGGTGATGATTGGGTACAGCTATTGGTATTTGAAGGTAATTGAGTAGCTAATAAAGGATTCACCACTCTTGATAGAAGGAGATAATACCCTCGGCCTCTTGTCGGGGTCATTACTCAGGAGTCTCTAGCCAGAGTACTTATGGGTCAATAAGAGAGTCTTCAATGACATATAAAGTGATAAGATCTCAGGACAAGAACTAATATCACTTGGACTAGATGTGACCTAGTCAGCCTAGTGGGAGTTGACACATAGCCCATACTCTAAACCAAGAGTGTTATAGTATGGTGAAAGGAAAATTTGCACGATAATTGTCTATGGAAAGGTATATAGGTTGGATAATTAACTATTAAAGAGTTCATATGTTAATCCACTTATATTCTAGTAAATTGGCATCATGAAACCCTTCATGATTTGCTTAAATTAAAAGTTAATTCAAGTGGCAGAAAATCATCCATGATTTGCTCAAATTAAGAGTTAGGGTTGCACGCATAAAAGATTTGATAAAAAATATAGTGTATATGGCCAATTTTAAGTAGGCCACGATCATGACCAAAGGCAAGCCTGATTTTAACCTAAAGCACGACTTAGGTACATAAATGAGTTCTTCACTTATGTACTTAAGGTCTAGCTAGTTCTTGCATAGTTCTAGAGTGAGTGAGAGGTGTCTAGAGTCTTGTTTATGCAATTGTTGCATGAATCAAAGTGCATGCAATAAGAGTCTTAATCTCTCTTTTCATTTTGAGCATCTACTTGAACTCATCTAGTTTGGTACTCAAATCACCCTTACACATTGTTGCTTATTCATCTTTGAGTGTGCTTGGGTGATAAAGGAAGGGTTTGGTGTTTACAACAACCCAAACAAGGAGAAGAATCAAGAAAGGAGGAGAAACAAGAGGTAAAAAATTTTGTATTGTATGTTCTTTTACATAGCCTTGCATGCATGTCTGATTATGTCTTTTCTGGGTTGTCATGGTGTCAAAATTTAGATTCGGACACTTTTGTTACACTCTCATGCATGGGATGCATGTATACATGGCAAACCCAACAGTGGTATCAGAGCTTGTTTATGCATGTATTAGATGATGTATTGAATATGAGCAAAGTGTTTGCTGGATCGTGATTGACATGCATGTTGATTTGGAATAATTCGTGTAAAATTGTAGAAAAATTATTTTTCTGATTTTCTTTGCAGAAATGTTTATACCCCTGATATCTCTGTCGATATAGGGGGACTAAATGATAAAGAAGTGGTAAATAGTGTAGCCTCATCTGCCAGTGTAGTAGGTGGAAGGGGTGGAGGTGAATCATCAGTAGGTGCTGCAGCA
>JAOTAY010000038.1:107128-118328 GCA_025629805.1 Erythroxylum baracoense | reverse complement strand
TTTTGATAAAAATGTATTTTGAATATATATTTTGGCTTGTTTATAAAATGTATGATTCCGAATTGTTGTAAGTTTTTGTAATAACTATGTTTCAAGCTGGTTTCGGTTTTTGGAACAAATTTGTATTAAGTTCATGTGATATAATGTATGTATGTTTTGAACAAGTTTGGAATGATTTAAAATGCATGTTTGTTCCAGTTACTGAAAATACATGTAATGAATGTATAGTACATTTTTGAAATGCTTCCGCATCGGTCTGTTATTTGCTTATGTTTGTGAGTCCGATATGGCACTCCCTTATCCTCCCAGGGTGGTAGGGGCGTCACAAACAAAGATAAACAAATTAGATAGAAAGCAATAAAAATAGAGAGAAAAAGGTAGGAGGGAAGGAGGAGGTTGAAGAGATAAAAATATTTAATACGCAAGTAGTAGTTAAATATTTAATATGTAAGCGGTAGTCATTTCTAATAATTTCTTAATTAATAACGTACAAAGAATTGTAGTTGCATGTTTCACAAATTAATGAACTTAGAGAATATTTCAAATGTTTACGTCGAGTTACACATGATACTATTATGAGGTCCACAAAGTCACCAAAAGAAAATTTTGGAACTATCCCATGACATTAAGTTGATTAATAGTAGTCCCACTATTTCATATAAGTAATTTCTCCTTAAGCATATCATAAACTTGAGTTTTGAGCTTATAATTCTTATTAGCCACTAGAAAATTATCAATTACTCCTTATATTTGGAAAAAAACTTTTACTAGTAGGCTTTCTCCGATTAATAACTTTTGGCCATAGTAAACATTTTCCAGAAGAGCATAAATAGCTAGCAACTTAGTTAGGGTAAAGTTCTTTATTTTTTTTGTGGATTTTGGATACACTAAGCAAAGCATAATCAATAGGCTTTATAGGCATTGCCTTTTTGATATCCTATGCTCTTCATCTAAGACTTAACAAATCAAATGTACAACCATAGACAACTTTGTTGCACCAGTCCCATACTAAAATATGCCACCATCATGTTGTCAAAGTTGGACAATATATATCTATCAAACACCAATAAAGAAGATCTCATAATAATCCAACTTAGCTTTTAAACACGATTTGAACTTATTAAATTTAATGTAAATTAATATTTAATATAACAGCGGTAAATTATTAGTTTGAGTCAAATTTAATTAGTTCAACTGGAATTTAAAAATTGGGATGAATTGTCGTGTAAATAACAATTGATTAGTCCACATCTAATATTCATATTCTGTGTGTTTCGTCGTTATTTTTGAACTAAAATCTACTGGAAGACTAAAATATAAAAGGAGTTTTTTTCGATTTAAACATAAGGGGGATTTTTCTAATGTTTCTTAAACTACAAGGGTGATATATGTTTTTTACCTTATTTTTGCAATATTTTCTAACACATACCTTCTTAGGAGTGTCAATTAGTTAGGTACCTTCTCTTTATAGAAGTATCCACTCCACCGATACTAAAAAGGTTTCTCCATCGTATTTATTTTGATATTTTAGTTGAATCTTTTCTTCCATTATTGTTAACCCTTTAATTGTTAAACTAAAAAAAATGATATTACTAATTAATTATTATTTAATCATTTACAGTATTCATGTATTTATTCTATCAAAGAATTTAGATTTGTTATGTGATGTTTTACATCAACAACGTTAATAATAAATAAAAAGTAATATTTATAATAAATTTAAACTTTAGATATTATTATAAATTTGAGTAAAATTTTAAAATTTTAAAAATAATTTAATAATAATTATTCACTTAATACTCTAATTTGCAAACTTATTAGAATTAACTTATACATGGATTTAAGGGCATCAACATATAATGAAATTTTTATAAATTTATAATATTAAGATCTTACAAATTTTATACTTGTATACTTACTATTGTTTTTTTAGCATAAATAATTCATTAAGTGGTGTAAGAGGAGTGTTACATCACTAACTCATAAAGATAGCCAAGTATTAGGTACAAGAGAAAAATTAATAGGTGCTCAATGCATCATTTACTAACTTAGTCTAATAAGAGACCATTTGTTCACATTAGTTCCTACTTCTTAACAAGTTAGGGATTTAGTTTTTTTAGCTTCCTTCTATAGGGTTCCTACAGAAGCCCCTGCTATTATTGATGTTAATGATTCCAATATCAAAATTCAACAAATTCTTACCAAATATTCACCTATCACAACACCAAATCATTTTTGTAGTCATTTGAATCAATACAAAGTTATGAAATAACTGAGATAAACAAATTAGGCATAAAGTAACAAAAATAAGAATTTAGTATAAATGATACATTGAATTCTTTGCTTGTAGTTTCTAAAAGGAGATAAATTAAGAAAAATCGAAAGAAAATGCTTATTGATCGTAAGGATTTGTTGATTTACTAACAAATATAGAGGTAAAAGGGAAGGAGGAGGTAGAAGAGACAAAAAAGTTTAATATGACGGTAGTAGGCATTAATACTAATTTCTTAGTTAGCATTTATATACTAATTTCTTAGTTAATAATGTAAAAAGCATTGTAGTTGCATGTTTCACAAATTAATGAAATTGCTAAATTTTCTAAAACATAACTTATTAGAAGTGTCACTAAATTAGGTATATTCTCTTCCATTGATACCAAAAAAGGTTTTTTGGTGATATTTATTTTGATATTTTTGTTGAATCTCTTTATCCACTTTTTTAACTCTTTAATTATTTAAATAATATTACTAATTAATTATTTTTTACATTATTCATACATTTTAACATAGATTGAAGATTAATTATGTTACGTTTTACATCAATAACATTAACAATAAATAAAAATTATTTTTAATAGATTAAAATTTAAGACATTTAATCCATAATTAGTTATAAATTTGAGTAAAATTATAAAATTTAAAAAATAATTCAATAATATCACTAATTATTCACCTAATACTCTGAATTAATTTATACATGGATTGAATAGGGTCAACATATAATAAAATTTTAAATATTTATAATATTAAGACCTTACAATTTCTATTAATTAAAAAGTTTAATCAATAAAGAACTAACTTAATCTACCATCTCAAACTAAAAATATTATTTATTAGAAATTTTATAAAATTGTTAATGATGATTATAACCCTCGTGTGATAATCATTAATACAACTATTCCACAACCACAGCACATCCTCAATCTTTATGTTTTTACATACGAATTTATTATTAAGATACCACAAAACACATACTTCCATTAAAATTTATGATTTAAGTAATATTTGAAATTTAGAAAAAGATTGCGAGTGTTGACTTTAAGCTCATTAATTTGACAGGGACTCGGAAATATTTAATGTACCGAGGATTGTTTTAGTTTAATTAATTCACAGAAAAACTCAAAGCAGTACGGATGTCAATGTGACATTCAGCTGCGGGAAGCCGGAAATTAGAAACTAAAATAGACCCGGGAAATGGGATTGAGATTGTCAGGACAGGAAGAAGCCCCAAAACCAAAACACCAAAATGTTTCAGGCTTCTTCAAAATTTAGTCCTAAAACAAACCCAAGCGCCAACGCTCCTACTTTCGAAATACCAAAATTATGGCGCTTACACATTTCCATTTCGATAACTCTTCTCCTCTACCTTTCTCCTCCATTACACATCTTCACAGTTCACACCACCCCACTCTTCGTCACTCCCCATACCCCCAAGAGTTGGAGTTTCCAAGGCTGCGAGTCTGAGTGTGAGTTCGATGGCGGAACAGGAGAATTGTGCCAGGCTCACGCGCGCTGCCAAGAAGAGGGCTGCGACGGTTTCCATCGAGGAACAGCCCGTTTTGAAGAAGCGGGTTGTTTTGGGGGAGCTTCGGAACGTATGCAATGTTGCGAAGGTGGGTTCTGGAGACGAGTCACAGAAGCAGAAACGTAAAGTAACGAAACAGTCCAAAGCGAAGAAGGCTATTGTGATTAAGAAGGAAGATGTTACCAATGAGGATGTTCAGGACGTTGATACTAAGTCCGATGATCCCCAGTTTTGTGGGCAATACGTTTCTGATGTTTACGAGTACCTTCACAACATGGAGGTAGTTTGATCTTTTCTTGTTTGCTTTGTTTTAATTAATCGCTGATCTGATGGGCTTGAGATTAATTGTTTAGTTGATCGATGTTTTTTTTTTTTAGATGGATCCAAAGAGAAGACCATTGCCTGATTACATTGAGAAGGTTCAAACTGACGTTACTCCTAATATGAGAGGCATTTTAATGGATTGGTTGGTGGAGGTAGCTGAGGAGTACAAGCTTGTCTCAGATACTCTGTACCTTACTGTTAACTACATTGACCGATACTTGTCGTTGAATGCCCTGAATAGGCAGAAACTTCAATTACTTGGCGTTTCTTCAATGCTCATCGCCTCGTAAGCCATGATTTTAGAACTTGTTTTGGTTAATTGATTCTTGTACGATTTTGCTTAGATTCATTATTTTAATAATGATAAGCAGGAAATATGAAGAAATCAACCCTCCAAATGTGGAAGACTTCTGCTACATTACGGATAACACCTACACCAAGCAAGAGGTATACGTTTCTTTATTCCTTTTTTTTTTGACACTTTTTGGGTTTGATTTAATTTTACGGTTATTGATTGTTTTTGGTTGATTTTGAAGGTGGTAAAAATGGAGTCTGACGTACTTAACTCTCTGAAATTTGAACTGGGCAATCCTACGATGAAGACATTTCTAAGGTATTATCCCTTTCAACTTGTAACGTGCTTACAGTAGATGACGCGTGTATGTACGTTGCTTACGAAATGTGATAACGCGTGATGTTTCTTAACAGGAGATTTTCTAGGATTGCACAAGAGGATTACAAAGTGAGCAAACATTTCTTTAATCACTGTTGGTTGCAAAGATGAAGCGAATGCTTTCTTTTCTTGACTTATGATTAATTGTGCCTCTCTGCAGAGTGTAAATTTGCAACTTGATTTCCTTGGTTACTATCTTGCCGAGTTAAGCTTGCTGGATTACAATTGCCTGAAATTTTTACCATCTTTGGTGGCTGCTTCTGTCATTTTTGTTGCAAGATACATTCTTCATCCAAAGAAGCATCCCTGGGTAAGAGTCATTTAGAGTGTTATTCTTTGACAATCAGTTCTACTGGCAATTGCTGATTCATGTGTTATACAGAATCTAGTACTGCAAAAGTACACACGCTACAAGCCATCAGATTTGGAGGAATGTGTTCTAATTATACACGAGTTATATTTGAGTCGAAGAGGTGGTGGACTACAGGCTGTCAGAGAAAAATACAAGCAGCATAAGGTATGTTTACAATTAGGCAATCGAATATTTTAGCATAAGTTCACGTATTTCTAGAAGGGTATGTGTGTAATGTTCATTAACTGTAACAGTTCAAGTATGTCGCAACCATGCCTTCACCGCCAGAGATACCTGCTGCTGCCCTTGAAGATGTTACGGAATAAAAAAAGAAC
The DNA here is from genome assembly GCA_025629805.1 of Erythroxylum baracoense. Classification (NCBI taxonomy): domain Eukaryota; kingdom Viridiplantae; phylum Streptophyta; class Magnoliopsida; order Malpighiales; family Erythroxylaceae; genus Erythroxylum; species Erythroxylum baracoense. The sequence goes on along the minus strand of JAOTAY010000038.1, from coordinate 112,840 downwards.
AGCCGAGACCTAACTTTTTTTGGGACGACTGCAAAATGAACTTAACTGCATAAACTGGGCGTTCTGACTCACTAGCGGTTCTGGCACTAACGAGGATTGGCTTTGCGTGCTAGTGTTGATAGTGATACGATCTTGATGCTTGGCGTTTTCCTTACCACTAGAATGACATTTGTGACATGAGCAACCGATTATTCTTATGGGCAACCGATTGAATATTGACTACAATGTCCATTGGCTTTGTTGTCTAAGTTACATAGAAACATTCTTTTCTTTCTATAAACATAAGTGTTTAAATTATCTAACGAGCTTACATTTCTGGATTGCTTCATAAATTAGATTTTATTGGGTTCCACTTAACATATGTAGGGCTGCTTGCATTTGTTATTCATTGGAGGAAATGGAAAAGGGATATTGGTGTAATTATATTGTATCCATTCAGTTCAGAGGAAGTGCTTGAAAGTCTGAAAGGTTAAAGAGAAAGTGGTGGGACAATCAAAGTAAGTCTGGTTGTTTGGGCTGATCTGAAGTAATGCATATGTTTCGGGGCCAAGTTGTTTACTGTTTTGCTGGACTCAAAATCTGCTTATCAGCGTTATTTTTGGTAGCAACAGGACCTTTTCTTTTTGGACAAGTGAATGAGGCTAAAGACCCAGGCCTGACCATTTGTGAAATGGAAGTTAATCGATACCTGACAATCCTGATTTCGTTTAATCTATTTAAAACAATCAAATTCACTTGGAAGATGATTGCTAGACATTCTGATTTCTTCTTAGCAATCTGATTTCTTCTTTGCTATGGAGATTCCCCTTTCATCAGTCAAGTATGAATATCAGTAGCAGCGTGAGAATCTACAAATAAAATTACATATAACCATGTGTTGTTGGGCTTGGAGCCGATTATTGTGAATTACCAAAGTAATAAAGGTTAGAAGGACAAAGAATAGTTTACTGAAGGGACATGGCCGCGTTATGAAGTGTTAGGACGGGACTCAATTTCCTGGATTTGAAATGTCAGAAGCCCATGTATTTCATACAAAACCTTTGCTACATTTCCAGATACCTCATTGTCAAAACCGCTGGTTATGGTGAATGCGAACGGCAAAAAGAAGAAAAAGGGCATTTAGGTTTGAATGGAAGGTGCTTGTATTATCCAAGAGTTTCTTGTTTTCTCCTTACAGTAACTCAAAGGTCGTTGTCTCACTCAAAACGTGTACTTTAAGTAATGATTCTGTGGGAAAATTTATGCCCTTCATTATATTTTCTTTACTTTAGTTGGCAAAAGATTTCCAGACTGCCCAATTTTAAGCTTTGCATGGAAAGGAAGATTGGGTTCCTGGAGAGAGAGAGAGAGAGAGCAGATGATGAATAACCATCACTGAATTCTACACTGTTTTTTAGGTGGAGAACAGCAGATTCTTTCTGGCTCGACGAAATAGCTATAAAGAGCAAATTGACTACTTTCCAAAGCCGACAAACACTACCCGGACAAAGAAAAATTGCACAAGAGCCAAGACCTGCATACGCCATGATAAAATTGGACCCTGTGTGACCCTTATTTTTGGGACTGAAAGCGACAGCAAAAGCAAATTAGGAAGCAAAAGTTCTCGTGATTTCCGAAGACATATGTGAAGAAAAAGCATAAAGTTCCTTCGTGAGTTGTGTCCCTTGTTTGCAGGGTGTACTCGATGGCACTTCCAAGTTATTTGAAGCTCTTCTTCTCTTCTCTTCCCCTTCCAAACAAAGCCACACAACTTTCTTTGCTCGTGCCTTTTTCTCTCTTGCCCCTTTCTCATGTTGGTCCCATGCCATGCACTTCTCTTCTTGAACTGGCGGAATCTCTCCATGCCTCCAGAAAGGAATACAGTTTCCCACCAAAACAAAATGCACTTTCAACTTGGTTTCTTACAGAAAAAGCTACTTGTTTTAATTGCTCTGTCGTTGTTAGTGTCAAGTGAAGGGGAGACGATGCTTGTCTATGGCATAGGCGATCAGCTACCCGTTACACGAGAGAAACTGCAAGGGAAGCTTCATCTTCAACAACAGCAACAACAACACCAACAACATCAACGTCTGAGGCACTCGTTCGATGTGTTCATTTCAAGTAAAAGAAAAGTTCCAAATGCTTCAGATCCCCTTCACAACCGTTGAGCGAATCAATTTTCGTCAGTCGTCCGTCTGCAAGGAATAATTTCTGTTCAGTGGAAAGTCGGGAGATTGGAGCTCCTAAGATGTGACGGTGGTACATTCCGTCAATGATACTGGTGGTTGTGAACTTCCGAGTATAGGAAGCTACATTTTTGGATACCATGTCTTCAACAATCAGTCCCTAGTCTTGGGGTGTAAATCCGTATATCTTGTGTTTTGTATACTAAAATCATATGTATATGGATATGTTAGCAATCAAGAAACATGTTCTTTAGTAGTAGAAACATTTTGTGATGGATGTTTAACTAATCAAGTTACTCTCTACTTCAAACTTTCTGGGTATCGTCTATGTCATTCTGTACCAATTTCTCTTCCCCGTTTACATTTCGAAAAGATCCGCTCTTCTGAAATAGTACAAAATCTTTAGCGGGATTTGCCAAGATACGATGAAGTGATTTGGTAGTACTGCAGAACCTACAACTTGACAAACTTAGTAGTCCTTTCGCCCTTGAAATTCTCTTGAGATAGTTATGTCATCATCAATAAAAAAGCGTGATTCGGAGATTGTTGATTATACATAACCACGTTTTCCGGTGAGTGGGTAATGGTAGCAGGAACCGACCTTCTCTATCTTTTTTCTTTTCCTTTGTTTCATCCTAATTCTTGTGAGAAAAGGTTATGATATATTTTGACTTATACCGCAGTTATATGTAGTTTGACAATTACAATCCCGACTATAGTTATAAATATTATGGTCACATTTACAATCTGTAACTTAAAACTTGATTTGATTCTTTTGACTTAATAACCTTCATTTCATGAATGGCTTGAGATTGTGGAGTAGATTAAGCTGCGCTTGCACTCACATTGGATCTTGTGTCATTACGATGTCTTACTAATTGCCCAACAGCGATTCCTAATGTAGCACGTTGGAACCTTTTGCATTATTCATATGTACATGGCTATCCAAACCAGATACCAATTGGCATGCCAATGAACTAATTAACATGATTTGATTTTGGAGGACAAAACCTTACATTTGGCCATAATTCTTTAGATATGCTGTGTTGAGGGGCAAAGCGTGGTGGCCAAGTTGAGAAACCCAAACCCATGACGATGTTGGGGAAGGGGAAGCATTCAAAGTTTCGAACTCCTAACTTTTGTTCTCAAATCATTAAAGGTCAATTATCCTGTCGGATTAGAGACTAGGAAGAAGCAAAATCCTCCTCCTCAGGGTTATTGGTTGATCGATCGCATAATTACTCGCTAGAGCAGGCCTAACCAATCGGTGCTTGCAGTTCCTTTCCTAGGAAATCGTTTGCACTGCACCAATTACGTAAAACATGGTGCAATCTATCAACTCTTTAAAACTCCTGTGTGTTGTAGCACTTAGTTTCTTTGTTCTTAAGAGGCAAAAATTACAGGTCGTGTATGCCACCTATTGCCAGCCTTGTACAATTCTTTTCATCCATTAGGAAGATGAACCTACCGGTTAGAAATTAACTATGATCGAATCACTAATACAACAAAAAATAAAAATTTTAAATAATTTCTAATAGAATTGTAACGATTGAATAATTTAAAAATTCAAATTATAAAATAATGAAATTATACTTAATTCAATATTCCTATTGAAATCTTTTCGATCTGTCAACCACGAGCTATTTTGCCATCTAACCTATAACAATATTTACAGAAGAGTAAAAAGATAACCTTTTGAGAAAAAATTACCCTAACTCCCTTATACTTGTTCCTGTAAATATAAAAAACATTAGAGTTTTATTTTTATTAAAATTGAATATTTCAATTAATATTAAAGTCAAACTCTTATTATAATTTAATTTAATTTTAATAAAATTAAATATGTCATATTTAATTCCTAAATTTGTTCAAACTTTACAATTAAGTTCAACTTGATTGAAATTAAATTTTCTCTTTTAAATTGCTCTTTATGTATGATCCATTAGGTTTCTAATATATTGAAAATGACTATAAATTATAATTAAAATTATATAAATTAAAATTCTTCTTAATTTATATTTAATTCTTCAATTAAATAATTTATAATTATAAATCAAGATTGACATCTGACAATATGTTTGACCACCCAAATATCAGGAATGTCAAAGTAGTTTGACTTAATATGTCCATATATGGTTATGATGTATAATTTAATTCTTTTGTCATCCAATGTTCCAATTTGATAGAGTATGGATATAATGTCTACTCTTTTAAACTCAATCATATTTGTTCTTACTATTTAGCAATTGATATTTGAAAATATTTTCAAATGTCAATTCACTCTGGCCAGAGAATTTCTTAAACCACTACTAACCAAGAACAATAGAACATTCTCTCTAATTACTATAGAGAACTAATCATTTGTTGACTTACTCAATTATCTCCATTTCGTTCATAATGCTTCAAAGTACTACCGACTTTGATGCCCTAAATAGAATAAGTCATAAATAGCATCAAAACATAGTAATTCTCACATAGGAAACCTTGGTAAATTTTAAGTTGAAGGATCAATTATACAATCATCTTAATGAGAAAATTCACAAACACATAAGTCGTATTCTATTTGGAATCCTCATAATTGGGTCACTTCAGTGAACTTATTCTCTAATAAGTATCCATACGTTTGTTTAAGTATCTCCATACTTTAATTTATGAAATCAATGTCTTTCTTTATAGGAAAAAAACATAAAGTGTACTAGTTTTATTATTTCACTGATATCATGTCTTGATGAAATTATAATTAGGAACAATTTGGAAATAATATATAAAAGCAAATTGAATATCATAATTATGTTCTTATCATAATTTCAATTACACAATACTTATTGCCGGGATTTTGCCTTTAGTATAAAAACATCAAATGTAATTAAGATAATATATAAACATAAAGATGCCTTTATTAATTAAAATAATAACAAATAAAATTGCAACTAACTAGTTGGCTGTAAAGACAAAAACTCACAATTTTTACTTGCATTAAAGCCAATCGCCAACGTATCTAATACCACTTCCATCCATATATTGATCAAGTCTCTTTTGAGACAATAGTTTAGTGAGAGGATCTGCAAGATTCTCTTTAGTGGGAACTCACTCCAATGAGGGAACTTACTCCAATGTTATATTTTTTGCTCTATTATCTCCCTGATTAAGTGAAACTTCTTGAGTATTTGTTTAGAACATTAATGAGATCTTGGTTCCTTTTCCTGTGCAATGACATCATTGTTGTCACATATACTATACACTCAATAATGCTAGGAACCACTCCATGTTTACTGATGAACTTCTTGATCCAAACCGCTTCCTTTTTCGCTTCTGACACTGAAATGCATCCTGCTTCGGTTATAGAATCTGCAATGATTGATTGTTTGGAGCTCTTCTAACTTATTACACCACTATTCAAAGTGAAGATGTACCCTGACTATGATCTTCTATCATCTAGATGCTGGAACCCCTCCCCGGGCGGGTCCACAGCCCGACGTCCTATGTGACATCTGGACCTGTGGCCCACGGGGGAGGAATTCCCCACCAGTGATACTTAAAACGAACA
>JAOTAY010000038.1:93723-104682 GCA_025629805.1 Erythroxylum baracoense | reverse complement strand
ATGTACCACTTTTTTTTTATGTGCAAACATTCAATATTTATGTGCATATATACTAACATTATGCATGAGCAAGAAAAATGCATTTCCTTAATCTCTTTTTGAGCTCATATGTACTGAAATTTTAGGTCCTAACCCTTAATATGAGAGTAGGATGTTACATTATGATTCCTTCCTTATCTTGCTTTGTCTTCCAACTTGAATTTGACTCCTCTACCTCTCTATCTAACCTCCACCCTTTCTCTTCTGAATTCCTAAAACTAGAAAACCACCTGATAATGTTGTCAAAAAATCAAAATGACTTCCCACCTTTACCACCCCTTACACACTAGATCAATCCTCCCCAACAACTATGTACCTAACTACCTTTTTCTAAAAATTAGGTTTTTTTTCCAAAAAGCAATATTCAATCCTCTGCATCAAAAGACCCCTTTTCCCCTAAGCTAGCTCCAAACCCTTCCTCCTTTCTTATCCGCACCTTTCATTACCAAATTATTCAAACCTCTTCAAAAGTAAATGCATCTACTCCTCTTATAACTACCTCTTTTATGCTAAACTAAAAATTTGGAAGTAAGTGGTCGGGGACCAATTTAATCTTACCCATTATTATCATCCTAAGAATCTAAGGAAAGTGATTGTGCTAAACATAGATACCTTAAAGGAAGAAGCACATTATTGGGAGGCCACTCTAGTGGGTTTCTTTATGGATAGCATGCTAGCTTTCCCCCTGATCTAAAGATGGCTACAAAATCAATAGAAGGGAAGAGGACTCACTAAAGTTCTCCTAGTAGATGATAGTCTTCTCCTATTTTCATTCTATTTGAAATATGTTGCTGTCAAGATTTTTAAAGAAGGGCCCTGACATGTCTTAGCTACCTCTATTTCTTCAAGTATGACAACCTAGTATAAGATTGGAAAATGTAAAAGTCAATAGTATTCACTATTAGATTAACATTCATAATATTCCTTTAGATTATTGGACAACAAAAAGGCTTTGTTTGCTAGCTAGTTACCTAGGTAAGGCTATATGTATGGATGAGAACACAACTAAGAGGAGGAGAGTTGGTTATTCTCAAATGTGTGTTGGAGTTGACATTACTAAGGAGCATCCTGATCAAATCCCTATTATGAGATTAGGGTATGGAAATGGATTAATTAAAGATATTGTCATAGTATCTTACAATTGGAGGCCTTCTATCAAGGCATAAGGTAAAATGTGGAGACTTACTAGTAAAGTGTTCAAAAAGGGATATTATAATAAATAAATAGGCATTGAGGAGAGTGTGAATTAAACAAAATTTCTGTTCCATTAAGCAATACAAAATTGGAACCATATTTGAAGCCTATAGATGCTATTGAAACTACTATCACTAAGGAAGTATCTACAATGCAGCTCAAGGAAGAATCTTAAAGATTGCACAAGCAGTTAAACAACTATTTCTTCACCCAGCAGCCTTAAATCTGATATGAATATAGTAGAGACTACTAGTAATGAGGAGCAATTCCAAAGTGAGACAACAAGGAAATCCTAGAGGATCAATAAAAGAAAAAGCTCCAAAGGTAAACACACTTGATGTCAATCTTAATCTGGAATGTATGTGGATTGAATTGCCCTGATAAGCTGTATGCTTTTAGGGATTTTTATATCTAAGGAAAAGCCTTATGTTTTGGTCATTTTGGAAACTAAGATTAGAAAACAAAATCTGAAGAAGATAGTGGGACCATAATGGGATTTTCTTACAATACAAACCTCTAACATCATGCTTATGGTATGATTATTATATGTTTTAACACTGTTTCTATTAAAGTGGAGGAGGTGGACTCGAATGAACAGGTCATACATTTGAAATTGCATTATAAGGTGGAAAATCTTTCAATTTTTACTGCCATTGTCTATAGATTTAATCTAGCTTTAGTTTGAAGGCAATGTAAGGAAGATGTACAGTGGCTTGTGTTAAGAGTTTAGGGGTTACTAACTTGAGATTGGAAGGTCATATGTACATATAAAGTAATAAAAAATCTTCAAAATGGTTTATAAGTTGAAAGGGCTCTTGTGAATTATGTTTGGCTTAATGTTTTCCTAAAAAGTAAAGCTATTTTTATAGATCCCATAAAGTCTGACCATACATCCATCAAAATAGAGAATCTTTTTAAGAGGTTTAAAGGTCATAATCCTTTCAAATTTAATAATTTTCTAGTAGAGGAGGAAGGTTTTCATGATGTTATTCTAAAGGGCTTATAGAAGCTGCAATTCATGTGTGTATATAAGCTAAAAGTTGTCAAAGAGGATCTTAAAATTGAAGAGGTCTAAATACCAAAAAAGCTATGGAAAAAACAAGAGAGATTCTAGCTTCCACTCAAACCCTAATTTCATTAAATCCTAGAGACCTTATTGTTTGTGGGTATAATGGTAGATGTTCAGCAAGAGGGGAAGGGGTGAATCATGTGAAATCAAAATTTTGACTTATGTTTAATACTTTCAAGAAAAGTGTCACAAATTATCACAATAGGTAAAAAAAGAAAATAAATTAAATTATAAAAGAAAAGTAAGTGAAGAAAATGCAAACTAATTTATAGTGGTTCAATAAACAATCCTTACCTACATCTACTCCTAAGAGTTGTTTTAGATTTCCACTATAAATCTTCTTTTAAGGTAAAGAATATCCTTTATACAATCTTTTATTTTGGTAAAGGGGAACCTCTTTCTTATTGATTCTTCAAGGCAAAGAGGAACCCAAATCACTATTGATAACCCCAATACAATGATCTCAAACCCAACAACCAACTTACAATTAAAAAAATTTCTCACTTTGATGCTATGATAATCACAAAAGGCTCACTTACTCAAAATGAGACGATGAATGATTAAATGATTGAAAAATACTTAGAAATGTGTGTATAGAACACTCAAAAGATTCTTGATGCTAAAAAAATGAGAAAATATTTATTTATAGTGTTTCGGGACCTAAAATAGCTGTTGAGCCAAGAACTAGTTGTTACAAAAACTATACTCGATTCACTAGTCGACTAGTGTAGCATATTAGTCGATCGATATGCATTAAAGCTCCAAATTCATAAGCCGTTGGAACATTGGTCGATTAGTAAATTATATTAGTTGACCAATATGGCATATTGGTTGACCAACACATCACCAATGTTGTTGCAAACTTTCAGTACATCAAATTTAACAACTTTAACCTATATTAATCGACCACTAACTTATATAGGCCGACCAATCACCCTATGAACATGATTTTAACAAGTTCAGATGCTCAAAAACAATTTGTTTAATCTAATTATGGACAAAACACTCCTTAAAATATTTCTTAAAGATTATTTGAAAGATTATGAGGCTTTTATATTAAAATAAAAAATTTTAATACCTTTTGATAAATGTAAAGACTTATGTAATAAAGAAATGAAAGTTTACGCATGATAAGCCTCTTAGATTATCAAAGTCGATCAAGATGAGTTTATAATAAGTAATATATGAAATAATCTCAGTATGCCTTGATCTATTGCTTGACTTTATCCTCATCTCAAAGATTGAAAAACATCGTCTTGTTCTTACATTCCTTCTCATTAACAACACTAAAAGAACTTATTAGTAGTACTTATGTTTTTTATCATCAAAACTTTGATTAGAACCTCCTTTGGTTTAATATTTGGTAAAGGAGAAACAAGATTTAGAGTGTAGCATCCCACTCCTAGCTAGCACGTCCCGTACATCCCGAGGACATTCAAGAACATGCTATGTGGGAGCGGCATGTTAAGACAATCACATCAACTCATTATAAAATTTTTTCTCAAGTAACATCACATCTCAAGCAAACCAATAATTATTTGGGCCCATTTCATTTATAAACATATTCAGTAATGAATGTTATTACATTTCATAATTCACATGTACATTGTATAATAATTGCGGAATACAATTCAAATACTAAAATCATTAAAGACATATGCAGGTGTAAACTGATCCCGACCCCTAGCTCATGTCTGATTTTAGTGGCTATACTCCAATTATCCTAACTGGATTTCTCCTCTAAACCTAAAAGACAATGTTGCAATTTTTATGAGTTTTGTGAAATCAGTGAGTGAACCATCCTCAATGCGCTCACACTTATCGATCACAGAACAATACATAATTTACTTCAATTCACAGATAAGTCATCTCACATATTGAACATCATTTCACATATCATCATATTTTATCAAACACAATTATTTACATTGTTCCACATTTTCATAATCAAAATAGTTCAATTACTTCATTTCAATCATTCTTATAACACAAGTATAAAAAAAATGCAAATGTTCACGAGTCTCCACTTTCATTGTTAATTGTTATAACCGAGTGCTTTTTTAACTGTCTCGTATTCATTATAGATATCGGGCTAATTGATAATTATCTCGTATCTCTTGTGGATACCGGACTCATTTGACTAGTGAGCCTGTGGCTCTTTATACACATTCTAAACTTGAAGCTCTTTTTCACTGGTTACTTCCTTCACAACTGCCTTTATCTGATCATGCATAGCATATAATGAAGTGCATCAAATCACATATATTCAATCAATCACTTTCATTCAATATATATATTCACTTTCACATTTTCATTTCAGAACAGTCAAACAATTCATTTCAATCAGTCATATAACACATATCAAATTTGTATATGCAATGCACATATGACTCACTTTTAGTTATTACTTTGTTATGACTGAGTGCCTTTTTAATTATACCGTATCTATTGTAGATATTGGGCTCATTGATAACTGTTCCGTATCTGTTGAAGATACCAGGCTCATTTTACTAATGAGCCTGTGGCTTTTTATACACATTCTGAGCTTTAAGCTCTTTTTCGCTGGCTACTCCGGTCACAACTGCCTTTATCTGATTATGCATATCATGTAATAAAATGCATCAAATCACATATTCAATCAATCACTTTCATTTAATATACACATTCACTTTCACATTTTCCTTTCAGAATAGTCAAACAATTCATTCAATCAGTCGTATAACACATATCAAATTTGTATATGCAATTGACAATATGACTCACTTTCAGTTGTTATTTTGTTATGATCGAGTGCCTTTTTAACTGTTCTGTATCTGTTGTAGATACCAAGCTCATTGATAACTATCTCGTATCTATTGGAGATACTGGGCTCATTTTATGTAACATCATGTCACTTAAATTAAGGTTAAAATGGTGATTATTCAAGTTTAATGAGAAATTAGGAAGCATAAATCATGTTTATGCATAATATGGCATACGCATACACGATATTATTGATCTTGCACATAACAATTATTTGTACATGCATTCATTGACATTTTTCGGGTATTGTTAATTGTTACAAATGCAATTAAAATGATGATTGTGAATTATTTGCGTTAAAAATTTATTTGGAAACAATTAGTATTATTTTGGAATTTTTGGTGAATTTTAGGACATTTCTGAAAAATTGGGGTATTTTGGACTCGAAAAATGAAATATGGACCAATGATAGTGTAACATGTGGACTAATGAATTATTGACATTTGGCATCATTCAATGTATGACATTTGGCAGCATAATATGAGGACAAGTAGCATCATTCATTGTGTGACAAATGGTCTGACATGTTTGAGACATTTGGAAGCTTACATAAAGGGCAAATGGGCATCTTGCATTGGAGACATATGTTAAAGTTTAGTGAAGACACCTAGTAGCTTAAGTGTCAAGCCTTTACAAAGAAACTTTTGCAATATTTGTTTAGCTCTCTTCTCTCCACCGAAATGATCCCTCTTCCTTGCTTTGAATTTTATGATGATTTTGTTGTACTGTCACATTAAAACTCCTTGCCATATGCGGCATGAAGAAGCTATCTCATGCTATTTTCTAGGCTACTGTACTTTGGGTGTTAGACTCATATTACATCTATCTTGATGTTGGAAGTGTCTTAGTTGCTTGGAAGGGGCTATAATAGTTGGTTCTTTGGAGTTGGACTTGACGTTTAGTGAGGTAAGGGAATTATAAACTTGGTATCCTATTATAACATGTGTTGTTTGATGTTTGAAATGGATCAATTGTGTACTGAATTATGAAGGAATTGAGGTTAGATACATACTGGAAACTGGTTAGGAAGAGTTCTACTGGACAGGTATCGGTATTTTAGCCATATCTTGCCCCGTAGTTATCCAAATTGGATGATTTTAAATTCAGATTAAACTAGAAACTTTTTTATACAACTTTAATGAAGGAGTCGAATTTTATTTCTATCATAAAGTGTGTCAAAAGTTGGCTTGAAGCTGCATTTCTGGATTCTGTCACTGTTTGTGAACAGTCTGAGTATTTTGAGGATAATTTTCAAAATACTGAACCAAATTGCATAAAATTGGTATCATTGGAAACTTAAGTCATAAAAGAACAATTTTTTAGAAGAATGTTTAGCCTAAATCCTTCATTTTCATTGTCAAAAAGATTGTGTAAAATTGTCCCGAAAGTCTATTTTGGGGAAGTGCTAGAAGAAGTTGGAATAAAAGGGTGTGCATGATTGTATACAAGCATGATTATGACTCTTAAGGGTCTGGGTTACATGATCATGCTCAAGCATGATCGTGACTTAGAAAGGTCAATTGGAAAGTGCATGATCATGCTCAAGCATGATCGTGACTTACAAAGGTCAATTGGAAAGTGCATGATAGTGCACAAGCACGATCGTTACACAGTGAAGGTATAATGTTGTTTGATAGTTTTGAACATCCTTCATTCTTTTAGCTATAATTTCTTCTTCCGACCTCCAAATGACTTGATTTTTAAACCAAAAAACTCATAACACATTTTTCTTCCTCTCTATAAAAATTTATAGCCATCTAAATTCATTCTGGAAAGATTGATTGATGAATTTAGGATGAAAATGATGAACTGTATTGGATTATGATAAATGAAGTGTTTTCACTGAACATACTTCAGTATTTGGGTCTTATTTTGATCTATAGATTTCAAAATGAGTTGATTCTTGATTTAGATAAAGTAGAGACATATGGCTATAACTTTTTGAAGAATTATACTTTTAATTCTGTCCCTAACCATTTCAAATCTAGCTTGAAATTGAGTCTTGATTGAGCCTGTAGTCTACCTGAGACAGAAATTATATCTTGTTGTGATTGAATAAACTGTATTGATAGAGGCTGAATTAGACAAAGGTGTCTTCACCAAAGTTGTATCTTATTCTCTTATCTTTAAATTGGTATAAAGTTTGTAATTTTTGGAGATGATAATTGAGAGATATGGATTGTACAACTTGAATGCATAATTATACATTAGCCAAAATTTCAAAAGTGCATAGTCTGTGGTATTTTGAGCATAACTCATAGAGTAATGAGCCAAATTGAATGATCTTGGTATCAATAGAGACTTAAGAATAGGAAAATAATTTGATAGAAGGAAGTATTCCCAAATTCTTTCACTTTCCTGATGAAATTAATTGTGCAATATGGACCCAAAAGTGTATCTTTAAACAAATCTGAGTTAATAAATTGAATGTGGATATCCGAATAATTATTATGACTAGATTGATGATAAGAAACCCAAAATTGTCATGAACATGCATTGTACATATTCAATATACATGAATGTGCATAAATGAATACATAATTGTGCAATAATGTGATATGTGAATGTATTGTCTATATAGAGGAACGCATTGAACGACAACATCCAAACATTGCCGGTTCTTCAAGACAATAGCTTTTTGGAGCATACAGTGAGTAACCTAAGATGGTCTCACCTTATTGTTTTGTACATTATTGAACTATATTGCTATCTTATTGAACTGTACTGAATTGTGCTGATTGTGTACTAGATTGCGGACAATATTTGTTCGAGGCGTTTTAATGCATGAGAATGATATTGGAAGTGCTGATTGAATGTGAATGCGTCTGCCTAAATGATTTTCTCTCAACTGAAAAGTTGAATGCCGGACTTAGTCCGATGACCACTGCTATTGTGACTGTTACTGTAATTGATACTAGGACTGATATACTGTTATATTATATGCAAATGAAAGTGATTGAATTTGATGACTAAATTGTGGCATGCACTTCATTTTGATGCATGTAATATAAAGGAGTTATGACTGGTGTTGCTATTAATAATGTTACTGATAAAGGCTTTAAGCTCCCGCATATGTGATTCAAGCCTATGGCTCACTGTGATCAATGAGGCACAGACTGACTGACTGAGGCTGATAATTCGGGATACTGTAAAAGCACATAGTCACAACAATATAAAATTGAATGTGAGTCTCATACATATCCCATCCACATATAATTTGAATTTATTGAATGATTTGCAAAGCTGAGTGAATGTCGTATATGATTGAAATGTTTAACTGAGAAATGATTTATTTGTGATAGTATTTGATACTTGTCAACTAGATTTGAGCTGTATGATTGCATGTTATAATTGATCTTGTTTTATGACCTGAGTGAACCATCGAGAATGGTTACTCTGCTGAGTTCGCAAAACTCATCAAAATTACACCGTTGCTTTTCAGGTTTCAGAGTGAGACGACCTAGCTTTTAAGACTCTGTAGAAGTATATTTTGTACACTTGTTATAGTCAGATTTGGCTCAAAGGTCGGTCTGTTGGGTTTGAGGACATAGTTGTTTCTTTTGAGTTTATAGTATTCGGTGTGTACTTAGTTGTTTATGTTCATAGGACAATGTTGTATAAACATGGTTGATATTATACTATATGAAATGTACATTATGGTTTTGTTATAATGTGATAACATTTTGGGTTTAGAAAATGTGTGATTGATGATTTAGTGTATGATGTCATGTTATGTACAGTGAAGGTAAGATAGTTAACATATCATTTCTGACAGGCATGTACACGTGTATCCAATGGACACACGTGCATATGTCAGTTGGGAATGGGGTGTTACACTATCATACAAGTGTATAAAACACAATATCATAATCTTTAAGCTATAGGATTCAACCATTAAGCTTCTCACATGGTTACTTCCCTTATTATTCACATAAGCTTTCTTTTTGCATTTTCCAAGGCATTTAGTGCCTTTGATCCAATACTTACACATTTCAAAACATAATTAAGCACATTTTTATCCAAGCACATTAGGCCACTACTCATCAATCTAAGTAAAAATTCAAGTTTATCCCAAGTAAACATGAAAACCTTTTTTCATCATTAATACACATTATACACACACAATTAACACATAGAATTCATTTAAACCATCAATTTCAAAAGATATTCAAAATTTCATAAACTTTCACCAAAGAGAAGGCATCTAGATTTTGGCTTAAGGAGACTTCTCCATGACTCGTTTCATTCATCTAAACTATGATTTATGCATATTTAACCATGGAGAACAACATATCTTAACACCAAACTCAAAATCATAATATAGAAAGAGATGAGACAAAGTTTACCTAAACTTTCCTTTAGCTATATCTTAAAATCCTTTGAGAATTTCTCAAATATAATGATAGATTTGAGTTCCTTGGTCCCAAATTAACTTAGAACACCTTGGTTTTTTTGGATAATCAAAAAAATGGTGGAAATTTGGTGGTGGCTATATGGTATTCTTCTCCTCCTCTCTTTTCCTTTCTTCTACTTTCTTTCAATTAAAAACAAAGTGTTTTTAATATTTAATGGTGGGATGTATGGCTACACAAGGAAGAAGGGTCTAGAATGTTGATCAAACATGGTGAAATTACCTTTTTGCCCTTAGCTTACGTGAAATTATCATTATATCCTCCAAACTTTACCTAAATTTGCAATTAAGCCTAAAATTTGGGAATAACCAAAACTTTTATTTTCATTTTGGTCCCTAAACTTTTGAAAATTCTAAGTAATCCCTTTAACTCTATAAAACTACATATTGGGAATTTAAAAATTAAATTTAAGTTCCTTAACTTTTAACAATTTGTAATAAGCCCTTACGTACATCAACTTTCCCTATTAAGTTTTCTAAGTGTCCAATAAGTCTATAAATCATATCTAATCACCTCTAAGGCATTAGAACAGATTTAACTTGGCCATGATGGCCATATCCATCCAATGGCCTCAATTTTACACACTGAGAAGCTTATATGCTAGAAATCTCCAAGATTTCGCATACCAATGAACTCTAAGTTCATGTAAGGGCTTATATACTGAAAGGATTCAAATACATTTTTTAACTCATATACAACCATGTATACATCAATATATAGCAGTATCTCCAAGTACAGACCAATACAAAAGGACTCAGAAAGTCTGACGTTACATCACTTGTCTCAATATGTTATATGATTAAGATAATCCTTTAATAAACATTTCATATTTGCAGCCCCACTTGCAACTATAATAGTAGACTATATATTTATGGACAACCTAATTTTGTAACGATTGTTCATTTTTAATTTAAATCTTACTTGGCTATCTAAAATTTGATGTTACCTTAAAAATCTTATATACTTGGAATTAAATCATGGTTGTGCACATCTTAAAACTTTAGCGTAGTCTAAATACCTTCATCCAATTGATAATATACTCAAATATTACACTCAAATCTTGTGATTTATACAATCGACCTTAATAACAAATAAAAGTTTTGCTTTTAAACACTCCTTTTTCATCTTTCCTTCCTCCCCTTATAACAACTGCAAACATGTGACACCTTGTATTCTTTTAGTACAAATTAAATTTCAATTAGAAATTTTAAAACTTCATTCCTATTTTAAGTACCACGTCTATGTCAATATTTTTCCCCACTATTGGATGTTGTTACTTCCAAAGAACTCTTCTCATCCTCTATCTCATTACTTACTATAGCATTATGATAGATGTCCATTAAGATATGTTTTTATAGGTAATTGGCATGTGTTTTCTGGCATAATTGTTGATTATTGTTCTAGTTTAGGATTCATTTTGTATGTTTTCATTAAGTTTGATTT
>JAOTAY010000038.1:57185-71560 GCA_025629805.1 Erythroxylum baracoense | reverse complement strand
TTGAGCATGCATTGTACATAATCCATATATACATATGTGCATAAATGAGTACTTATATAATTGTGCAAAGTTGTAATATGTGTAAATGTATGTGTTGCATGATATAAAGGAGCAATTAGAGTGACCTCATCCAGACATTGCGGGACTTCGAGGCAATAAGCTATCTAGAGCAAACTGTGAGTAACCTAAGATAGTCTCACTATGATTGTTATTTATTAAATTATGTATTGAATTGTTACATGATGTGTATGTACTGATTTTCAAACATTCAATGTCTGAGGTGTTTGATGCATGAATAAAACATTGGAAGTGCTATTTGAATGTGAATGTGATTGACTACTTGTTTCTCAACTTAAATATTGAATGCTGGACTAAAAGTCCAATGACAAATGTGAATAAGAAAGAATGTGAATGTGACTGAAGGAGCATAATGATTGAATATGCATGGTGCATTTTATTTTATGAATGCATGAAAGATAAAGGTAGTTGTGACTAGAGTAGCTAGTGAAAAAGAGCTTAAAGCTCAGACTATGGTAAGAGCGTATGGCTCACTATGTAAAATGAGCCCTTTATCTCCAACGAATAAAGGACAGATAACTGAGCCTGGTATCCACAACAGATATAAGACAGTGAAAAAGGCACTCAGTCACAACAACAAAATAAATGAACGTAAGTCTCATGAACGTTGCATATACACATGAATTATATGATTTGAATGACTGCAATTGAAATGTGGAATCGAGTTGAAATGCAAAAGTTTATGATCAAAGTATATCGTGATTCTATATGTTGATAAATGTGAATTATTTGAATGTATGAATTGTTGTGATATGTGTGATATGAGTGAACCATCGAGGATGGTTACTCAACTGAGTTCACAAAACTCACCAAAATTGCAACGTTGACTTTTCAGGTTCGAGAGTGACGAATTAGCTTCTAAGACTGCTTAGAAGGGATCTAATACAACTTTTTGGTAGAAGACATAGCTCAAAGGTCGGTCAGCTAGAATTGAAGGATTTAGTAAAATTTTTGTTAATTTCCTCATGTCTGTAGCATGTTTGGTAGAAAGAGCTATAGACTCTGATAAGTTGTCAATATTGTATAAATATGGATGAATGTTACTCAACTGAGTTTGCAAAACTCACCAAAATTGCAACGTTGACTTTTCAGGTTCGAGAGTGACGAATTATCTTCTAAGACTGCTTAGAAGGGATCTAGTACAACTTTTTAGTAGAAGACATGGCTCAAAGGTCGGTCAGCTGGAATTGAAGGATTTAGTTAAATTTTTGTTAATTTCCTCATGTATGTAGCATGTTTGGTAGACAGAGCTATAGACTCTGATAGGTTGTCGATATTGTATAAACATAGATGAATGTTGGATTGTAAATCATGGTTTATGAAATGAAATAAGAAGAAATTAAGATCACGAGACTTATGTTTTTAATTTATGATGTCATGCGATATGTGAAAGTGATATAGTTAGCTTGCCATTTCCGTCGGGCACGTGCACAGACGTCTAATGGGCATACGTGCTGGGTAGAAGTGGGGTGCTACAAAGAAGCACCTGAGTCAAACATCCATTATGTGAAAGAATACTTACCGATTAATTTCTCATTTGCTCCTATCTTCGCAACACTTAAAAAATTCCTTAATGTTTCCTACTACTCGTTATTAAGCCTAGTAATAGCAGTCTTGCCAACATCTGATGCCACAACATTACTCACTGCTCTTAATGATGAGGGTTGAAATGCATTAGCCTTGACCCCTCCTCTACGTCCTATGTTCCCAAAATTAATAAATTATTGTCCTCACTTTTTTTGTTTAGTTCCTTGTCCTGTTCCCCGAGGGCGATCTCCCTACCATTTAGGTTTTCCTTTAGCTCACCCTTAAGATCTCGATCTAACATGTACTATAAATGTAATATCCAGTTTCTAGAACATGCTTCGGGTTAGAACCTTAAATCATTGTGAATGAATATTAGCATTGTGAACATTGCATAACTTAGCATATACACATGAATATTGATAATTTGTATACATTACAAGTTAGCATATGCACTTAATTGAAACGTCCCGGGTATAAAAGATGTTAGATGGCTATGATGTTAATTGTGAATTTTTATGTCTTGAATTTTGGTATATTTGGATTACAATTGGTGATTTGGAATTACTTGTTATTAATTTGGAAATTGATGAAATAATATGTGGACTAGCACAAATGCCTAATGGTAGGATAAATTGATACATGAAAAATCAGAGTTACTAAGCCTATAATTGAGTGACATTTGGTATAGGTAAATGAGTGACAAATGGACTAGTAATTAAATGAAAAATGAACCAATTATGGAGTAACAAGTGGGCCAATAATTAGGAGACATATGGACTAATTAATTGGTGACATATGGCAACTTAATATGTGGATTAATGGCAGCATCTTGATTAGGAAAATGTTTTACATGCCTTAAGAAAAATGTTAATGGAGGAGGACGACACCTAGCATCATGACTAAGCTAAGCCAATGCAGAAAATGTTTTTGTTGTTTCCCTCACCTGTCTCTACCGAAATTTCTTCAAACTTTTCTCTGTATTTTACTTGAACCCTAGCCAAATTATCACATGAAATTCACACCTTAAACCTTCACAAAAAAACCAAAAAACTAGCTAAATGTTACTTCCATCTTGCTATTGAAAATCAACTTATTTCCACCTTAAGTTTGTGATGAATTTTGCTTGCATGGAGGGCTAGTCTAATCTGGAATTTAAAACTAAGTTGGAAGTCTAATAAGTAAGTAGCAATTTGATTTTTATGGCATGAATAATAGTATGAGAATGATGCTTGAATTGGAATGAAATGCATATGATGTTGATGATGAAGTGTGTTGGAATATGCTAGATGAACTTGGATGTTTTCTATGCTTGTTCTTGGTGAATGAAAATGGTGGGTTATAGGTTGATTCATAGATGATTTAGATCTAGATTTGAAGTATAATGAAGGTGAATTTATGCTAAAGGAAGATGTTAATATAGTGTTCTTGAATTGAGAAAGAACTAGGACCATATATATGATAATGTATGATAATTTCTAGTTTGATTTTTGAAACATTAAAGACTATGATTTGTGAGCTATCAATTGAATAAGTTTGAGCTGGAATTGAAGATGATATTGATGAGGAACTGAAGTATAATTAGTGTACAATTGAGGTACAACTAATGGACTATTATAAAGGTATTTTGAATTTGGTATCAAGGTGTGAAAATCTAGAAAAGTACAGGAAAAAGTGTAGGCCACGATCATGGCACCCATCCCATGACCGTGGGTAGATCCAGTAGCTTCTGTCACGATTGTGGGCATGGTTTGACATGGAAATTTTTTATTTTTGCAATTGTTAAACCATATGAGGACAAGTCACTCTAATTTGGTATATTTGGACTTGATTAAGGCTTGAAATAAACTTAAATTGATTCTTGATAAGTTGAAGATGTTCATTAATGTTATACCTTAAGGAAAAGATTGTTTGATAACAATGTATCTAAGTTTGGATTGTAGGAGCATTAAAGGAATGAAGATGTTCATAAGAATGCAAATGTATAACAAAGGATATAAATAATACGTTAAGAATGAATGAATAAGAATTGGGAATTATGTGAATACTTGTAATACTAGAAAAGAGTTAGATCATCATGAATTGTGATTAAGGAAACATACCCGGGAAAGTCATTGAGCGTGCATTGAGTATGGCACATACATATGTGCATGATTAAATATGTATTTGAATGATTGACTTTGTAATGTGAATTATGTGTGAATTGTATGATTATAGACACTCGAGACGAATTTTATCATCCTGACATTGTCAGTCCATCCAGGCAATAACATAATCTGGAGCGTACTATGAGTAACCTAGATGTTCTCACTAGGATTGATTTTATTTCTGTTTAACTTCCATTTATTGAACTATTAATGATTTGATTGTGATAATTCCAAACTTTTATAGTCTGAGGAGTTTGATATATGAGAATGTATTGGAAGTGTTCTATTTGCATATGAATTTGAAAGGTATCTGAATACTCAACTAATATGTTAAATAACAGACTTAGGTCTAATGAACATGAGATTCTGATTGTGCATCATGAATAAATGTTATTAATGACATATTTTGTGATTTGATGCATCATATTAAATGTATGGTCAGATAAAGGCGTTATGACCGGAGTGACCAGTCTGAAAAATCTTAAAGCTCATAAATCTGCATATGGAGCCTGACTCCGTGATTCTGGCTCTGTGATTAATGAGTCCAGTATCCAAAATGGGTACGGGACACTATCTATATCTAATGACCCCGATATCCACGAGGGATATGGAATAGTGAAAGGCGCCCGGTCATAACAAAATAACAACGAATGTAGAGTCTCGTATGCATCTGCATTTGTACATTTATGATTCTGAATTATATAATTATGAATCCTTTTCTGAAATTGTGATAATAAAGTGATATGCTATATTTGAGTATTTGTTGATAATGTGATTAATTGGGATATATAAGATCTGACAGAGTATATGAAATGTGTGACATCCATTATGTCTTATTGAAATGTGAAATGTTATGAATTTGGTTGGATGTGAGATATTTGTGTATTTGACATGAGTGAGCTCATCAATGATGGTTCACTTACTAAGTTCACAAAACTCATCAAAATTGAAGCCTGGCTTTTCAGGTACAAAAGAGGAGGCCTAGTTCATAAGATACTCTAGAAGAACGTTTTGAATTAAGAAATGGCTCAAAGTTCTATTAGCTGATCGTTGAGGAATAGTAGGTTATTTTTATGTAGTTTTCTTATGTCATGTAGAACTTTTGTATAAAGGGTTGTAAACTCTCAGATGTTTTGGCAATGTAAGTATTGGTTTTAATAACTACAGTGTAAATCATGTTTGTAAATGAAATGAGTTTGAGTTGAGTTTTTAAATGTTCTGTTATTTTGTATGATGCCATATAAGAGAACATGACTGCTTTAACATGTCATTGTTATAGAATATGTACTTGAATGTCCTCTAGATGTTCGAGCATATACTCTATGGTAGTGAGGTGTTACAACAAAGCTCATCACTTCACCACATTCCTCATTCCCATGAGCAATGGTTCTCACACGCTTTCTCTTGCACCAGGATTGTACAAACTCTACTTAAACTTAGCAAAGGATTTTGGGCAAGTATATTGAATCTCACTATTCCATAGAGCATTTCTTCAAGACCCATGAGAAATTAATAAACTTTTTACTCTTCACACTTATTCTCCAATGCAAATTCGAGTTTGCACTTGCATAACCTACACTTGCACGTTGGCATATCTTCGTAATTAGTCGATTATTCCCACAAGTTCTTCAAGTTTCCATAGTAAGCGATTATACTTAATCCTCATTATTTACACTTGGCAGGTTCAACTTTCAGTTGTTGTATACATCGTCCATTGGCTATCAAGAAGCATTTTTGTTTGTCTTCCTAAAGATCATGTGCCACCTTCATATGTGAAATAGTCAAATGTAATGAGGGTTCAATGGTATTTTTAATCCAAGAGATCAATAAGGAATTATTAGTCCACCAATTTTCAAGATTAGAGACTTCTCATCCAGCTGCTTAATTGATCTATCTATAAAACCAAATTTCTTTCTTGATCTTAGTGTAGTCCTTCGAGAATGAGCTCATTCATCACAGTTTTCAACATTCAATTGAATTTGTGTGATCAAACTTCCAAGATTATCACTCACTACAACATCAAACGATGAAATCGTCTTTCTCTATATCACTCCATCTCTTTTGTCTTCTCCATCCATGGCAACAAAAACAATAATAATAATTTGTTGGTTATGGTTCAAACTCAAAGATCGTTAATAGAGAATATGGGTCCAATGGAACCCACTTTGAAGCAATTCTTGGATGAGAAGAAGCATATAGAAAACCTTCTTGTTCCTGTTGGTGCTCTTGTGACAACAGGAGTGCTTACAACCGGTTTATTCAGTTTTAGATGGGGTAATTCTTGGTTGGGTCAAATAATAATGAGAGTTCAATTTGTAGTGCAGGTGGCACTGTAGCTCTTATGGTTAGCGCTACCTTATATTATCAAAAATATATTCCTAGAGTGATAAAATTTTCTATAGTTGCAAAAAAAAATCGATGGACTAGATAGGCTCCGATACCATGTTACAAACAAATTTAGAGATAGCCAAAAGATGATCTATTTCTATTGAGCCTAAAGAAACAATTTATACAACTTTTCGAGAAACCAAAAAATATGTCTTCCTAATCATACATATCTAAATAAGACTAATCTACAGCTAACTACATGTGCCTACTAAAAATAATATATGGTATATGTTGATTATACGAGTTTTCCAGATATATAACATAAAGTAAATGCTAATTAACAAGTGTCAATTATGCCTTCTCCTTCTAAACAATTGATGCTTAGCAAAAGGAGGCAAGATTAATAATCTGACAATTTTTATCACCTGTTTTTTTGTAGTTGTTGTTCTATTATTTCCCTTCAAATTCTTCGATCATTTTTAAAAATTTTTTTTAATAGTAGCATAAATCTAAAATTAGAAATGTTACATGAGGAAGAGCAATCAGAAGTTAACGCGACGTAAACATTATTGTCTTAATTATGTTAAAATAACATTACAAGTTTTCCCATTTAACGAAGTACTTCCTTCCTTTTGTTCTCAAGTACTTTTTTTTTTCATGTAACACATATGGAAATAGATAATTAAAACTTTGATAAGGACCTAAAGATCTTATTAGTGTTTTTGGCAATTTTTTTAAAGTTTAACATCTTTGGATTAATTGTTTTTTTTGAAAAATGGATTGATTATTTCTTATTTCAACCAATAAAAATTTTATTTAATTTCTTGGTTTTTCAATTTTAAATTTCTGGATTTAGTTACGTTGTTTTGTATTAAAATAATATAAGTATTTTTTTTTGGAAAAAAACTAATAGTATAATTTTTTATTATCTATGCAAAACAACTTTAATAGAAAATTGATAATAACATAAATTTGATTTCCAATCTTTTAATTTACTTTCTTAGAAAAAATTCTTCCTATTTTTTCTGTATTTTCACTCACCCGAACATTTTATTTTCTCAAATGTGGCAAAAATAATTTTTTTATAAACCCAAAATGTGGCTTTTAACAATCGAACTTGGCCAGGCCTTATTTACATTATTTGTATCTGTCGACTTTAGCTTGGCTTTGTAAAACACTAAATACGCACAAATAAGCCATAAGATCTGTAAGGTTATCTGTCTCTATTTATCGCCGATACATACGAATTTCTCGATTCTACGAAGCTATGTCAGAATCCCAGACAACCGCCACCCAGCCGCCGGACAACGACTCACCTCCGGCGGGGCCAGTCCAACAAGAATTCAAGAAAACTCCTACCAGCGGCATTGCGCTGAGCATTTGGCCCCCTATTCAGCGCACGCGCGACGCCGTCGTCGCGAGTCTAATCGAAACGCTATCTACTCCCTCCGTCCTCTCCAAGCGATACGGCACCGTCCCCCCAGACGAAGCCTCCGCGGCCGGCCGCCGCATCGAAGAGGAGGCCTACGACGTCGCTAGCGCCGCTTCTCCGTCGGAAGACGACGGCCTCGAGATCCTCCACCTCTACTCCAAGGAGATCAGCAAACGAATGCTTGAAACTGTGAAGTCTCGTGTCGGGTCGAGTTCTGCGGCTGATAACAGTGCGTCGGAGACGTCGAGTCCCGCTGTAGCTGCTGCGCCGACTACGGATGAGATTTCGACGTCCATTGAGACTGAAGCTTGATCTTTTTGAAGGACTTCTTAAGCTTCATGTGGTATGGTTCGGATTCATTTTTTAATGTTATTATGCTGAGATCTGATTGTAGTAAGTTATGGAGCTTCCTAATGAGTATATGATAATAGTCTTCCAATTAATATCAGTTTGGTAATTGTCTCATTGTTGGCTAGTTTATTCACACATGTCTCTAGTGACATAAGAAAGGGTTCGAGTGCATGAGAGATGAATTGCTATATGCAGCAGTATCTGGTGATTCTTATCAGATGAAGCGCATAAATGGTGTAACCAGGCCATGTATAGCTTCCTGTTTGTTTGAAACGGAGGTGAATTCCATTTCGATACCTCCTGATTTTTGTACATTCACTAATCTAAACATTTTGAGAGGGAAAGTAGTTACTTTTACAGTAGGGAATGACATCGTGAATCTAATTATGCCCTGGCTACCAATTGCTACTCGGTCTGATATTATCCTGTGCTATAGCATAAAGTGTTAGCTGCATATTCGTTTTGATCTTAAGTTGCTAATGCAATTCTCTAGTTGTTTTCAATTTTAGATTCTGACAAATTTATCTAATTGATTTAGCTTATCACATGCTGCTAAAGCCCTATGTCACAAAGCTGTAGTTTTTGTGCTTCTATCATCTTATTATGTTTTCAATATCTCTTTTGAAAGATCTTGTATTAATTATTTTAGCAAATAATTTCCTTATTTAGCTTGTCATTTGTTATGTATACTCTGTCGAATGCATTCCAACCCATGGGTTCCAATCTTACACTATCTCATATGAATGGTTTTGTCTGGACTGTTTGGTTCTGGTTGGTCAATTGCATAGACCTTGTGTAGAATATCGTTCTAGTAAAATTACATCTTCACTACGTGTCTGACAGCTTTGATTTGAGGATGACTGTGCATTACACCTATGTGTCTTACTTTGTCAAATTAGTTTGGTTACTTATGCTTATACTCCTATTTTGTTCATTGCATATATTTTCTAGTTGATATCACCAACTTTTCTTTCATGAGAATGCCTTTCTCAAGTGAGATTGTGTTGAGATATCTGGTGTTTCGAATATCCGAATATTCGCATTCTCAAAGTCTGTATGCAGTTTGTGGTTAAAAGCACTGTTTTATTTGCCATAGCCGTTATCTTTTAAGCTCTTTGGTTTGTGGCTAAAGGCTTTACTTCTCTTTATTTCTGTATTAAGGAGATGGATTATTCTTGGTATTGTGCTTACAGACGTTGGAATGAGCTGTTTAGGAATACAAAACTCTCATGAACATCAAGGCCTGCGGCGTTATCTTTCGACGAGACCAACTGTTTTTGTGAAAAGCAATATATATTTGTTTCTTCAATGCTTTTAGCTAGATCTTCCCAAAGCATAAAAGCGTTCTACATACAGATTAGCTCAGGAGTTTCATCAGTTAAAAACAGGCTATGTAGTGGTGTATTTTGATGTCATGCCTTAAATAAATGGAAAAATTGGCGGACTGTTCCAAAGAGAGGCGACTATCGTTTTATAATGTTCATTACTGCCCAATGTAACGATCTTTTTGTTAATAGCGTTGGTGTGGCGAATCACATAAACGGTAAACCAGTATACTTTTCACATGAATGATAGGTGGAATATAAATTTCACATAAACAATCGTGTTATAATGTTCAGACGCAATTTTCAAATTCATGTAAAGAAAGCTGAAATGGAAATGTGACGTCTATCAGCCAATCGCTGATAACCGTTAGAACAGATTCAAGTCTATGGAAACAGTTCAAGGAGTGTCATGAATCTAGTACGACATTTTTGCTGTCGTACTGTATCAAAACCATGATATGTTGCTAGCAACATTCTGTGCCACAGATTACATTTTACTCGTCAGGACCAAACAATACAGTCAGGTGCCGGATATGATTGTGTTCCAAGACGTATTTCAATTATGCATAATAGCTAGTTCACCTGTCTAATAGGTAAAGTGAGTTAACAAGTATCACGAAGTTTCGTGAGGGATCCTTGGCACCTAAAAAGAGCAGGGTACTACAAGTTGAGAGGTTGACAAGCAGGTCAATGGAATTCTACTTAAAGCCGAGTTGAAATTAGAGGATGATCAGATGTCACACCTTAGGAGTGGATTACATGACCCTATAATGTCAATTAAATTTAAGTGATATAAATTTCACATAAACAAATTATTTATTAAAAGATAATTAATTAAAAAGAAAACACAAAAATAAAAGTAAACTCTACTCTTATTTTACCCACCCGGCTTTCCCCTCTTTGTTTCTCTTGCATCTGCCCAAACTCTCTCCTCTTTGTGTCTCTGCATAATTTGCTCAAGTTTTATCTTTTCCTTTCTCCAGCAGATAATATAAGGGAGTAACTCTAGAAGAACTAAACTTTATATGCGATGATTTGGACTTATTTTCTTCATATCTACATTAGAGGTGAAGAAAAAAATGCTTATAAAAATTTTGGACCACTTGTTCATTGCTAAATCTAGGAAATTTAACAAGCTTTAGGCTTATAATCTACGTCTTTTTTAGGATTTTCCTCTGATTATTTGTGTTGCATGTTTATTATACTGATTTCTATCATTTGGTGAGTTTGAGATTGCGTGGATCCTCTCATGACAAATTGCTCTATAACCTTGAATTGGAGTTTCCTTGTGCAACTTTTTTGTCCTTACTTCCCTCTTTACTGACAAAGTACAACTTAGAATCAGACTTAAAACACCCCACCTAGTACCTCCTTTGCATCTTGCTTTCTTTTCTTTCTTCTACCTCCCCTTCCAAATGGTCAAAACCTTGCTTACCTTCCAATGACAACATAGCGATTGAAGTTCTTTTTTATTAGTTTGCTGTTGTTGACTCATGTTTTATGGGAGGGACAATGGTAGTCCCATTTATAAATTTTAGTACTTCTCCATGTTAATGTTGCTGAGTTCTTTATGTTTTTCTGATCTTAGTTTGCCGATGAGATGACAGTTGGACTTATTTGCAAGTTGATCCATCAAACTTTTCTTCTCCATTTTCAAGTTTTTCTAGTCTTAGTTTGTTGATGAGATGATAATTAGACTTGTCTGCAGGTTCATCCACCAAGTTTTTCTAAGCAGAGAAAAAAGCTTCACTCGAGGGGATGCTACATTTTATGTTTACGAAATTACGCTAATGACAAGTCAATAATGCATAATTTATCAGCTACGATTTATATATGCCATTACTTGTCTGCAGGTTGATCTGCAAAGCATTTCTAAGTAGAGAAAAAAGCTTCACATGAGGGGATGTTACATTTTATGCTTACGAAATTACGTCAATAACAAGTCAACTATACATATTTTATCAGCTATGATTTATATATTGCATCACTTGTTATAACTGACTAGATACAGAAGTGGATTATGCATAAGTTAGAAAAGACTGCGCTCAAAGCGAAGTGTTAGGACTATATGAGATTTGGATAATATGATTAAAGACTTGTAATGGTAATTGGTTGTGAATTTTTTGTTAGCTATTAAAATCATAAATTCTCATTCCATTTGTTTTTGTAAAGGTTATTAAGACATGTTGATAGTATTTCATATCTTGGTAATGTGATTATTGTGTAATGTTTCATGTATCTTGTAATATATTATGCAAAGCCAACAAGGGCTGGTTTTGTTATTTAGGACTCTTAGCTTCTGTTGACTGCTATACTCATACAATGATATTGTAATATAATTAAAACAAATATAGTGAAACTAAAGTAAATGTAATTTTTGTTGCTTATGCACCTAGTCTATATATGAATGGAGTACTAAGGTGTGGTTAATAGATTTAAGAATGTTGTTTATTGGATATATTCTCAATTTTGTAGAGAGAAAATATTGCTCAGCAGTAAAAACAATTAGTAATTTTTATTATTAATCACTACCTGTAATATATTGATTGTATTTTATTTTAATTTATATCGTATTCCATATTTATATTTTAGATTTCCTATATTGACTGTCCCATTTTTAGTAACAAGATAAAATTACGAATATCAAATTTTAAACCTAATATTGGTCAACATTTTCATCGATGCATGAGTACAAAAGTAAATATTTCAATTATAATTTTGGCAATGTCATTATTATAGAAATATTTAAAGAATATTCAAATTGTAGGTCTCTTGTAGGTATTTAATAATAGTAAACAAGTTAAAGGTATTGTAAAAAAAGTTATTTTAGACATCTTTTATGCATTTGGGTAAAAGTATTGTCTATAAGATTTATTATTGTTTATAAGAGGTGAGTATATATATTAATTCATTTAAATAATGCAATTTTGAAATAATTGTAATATTATATATTTTTTGTCTATATTATGTAGTTCCCAAGTGACTATATTTCTTGAGAATTTGATGTACCTAACTCTAGCATTGAAACATTTTCAAATGTTCAATAGGTTTTGAAGTTGTGTTAGCTGAATTTGTATTTGAATTATGACAAATTAAGGAATATCAATGTATTATATGCAATGCATCAAATTTCTATAAAGATGAAGATTTTACTTCATGTAACTCTCTTCTCCCAAATGTCCAAAGATATAATTAAGAAAGAATGGCACAAAAAATATAAAGCATTGCTACTTCCATCCCACTACAAAAATTTGTGTTAAAAGCGGCTTTTAGTAAGATCTCATTAGTCACATTCTTCAATATCTAGATACTATTTCCTAATCATTTACTCATGCTTATAAAAACAAGTACTTGGTGTTTATAAAAGATGCTAATCAATTTGGTAGAGGCCAAAGTAATGCAAGGTCATTTCTTTATTATTAAATACATGTGTGACAGTAGCATGTATAGGGTGTGCATTAAGAAGATGACTTTCACAAGTATGTTGACAAGAGGAAGGAAAGAGGAATTTTTAGTTTGTTTGGATGTGTAGTTGATGGAGCTAATATTGAATAAATGCCAATATTGGATAAAGAGATTTGATTTTTGGTGGCCATCTTTTCTTTCATTGCATTATACATGTACACTTTGTGATGAACAATTTGACAATTAAGCCACATTTGAAATGAAGACAAATAAAAGAAAACTTAAAACCACCTTAACAATTTCAGGTTGCTTCAATTGATCCTAATTTTTTCATTTTGTTATATTATGACCAACTTCATAACAATGATGGTATCTTATAGCTACTCCTACCTGGTTCAATTTGTTCGGATTTTGTAGTTCTTCACTTTTATCCCTTTTTCTAGCTTGTTTAAGTCTTCCATATATCTTTTTAATCAAAGGAGGTAATATGAGTTACAAGTTTTTAGTTTTAGACCAAAATTTTAAACCACTAACAGGTTTCATAGCATATTGATAACTTTTCAAATAACATTCATGCTTATATAGTATCGGCTTAAATAAGCATCCACTACAAGAAAATTGAAGTTTAGCAATGAAAATTACCGACAGAAAATTTACACATTTCATCGGTAAGTTAAGTTGGTGACGGAATTTACCGACAGACAAAGGCATAAGAGAAACGGTAGTATGTAATAATTTGCGACAAACCACAAATTTTTCGTCATAAATTTACAGACGGACATTTTGTGTTACCGTCGGTGAATATACTGACAGTTATTTTGTGATGTCAGTAAGTTTAGCGACGGAAAGATTGTTTCAATGGGTAAAGTATCTTGTCCGTCGGTAAATTACTTTTTCCATCTATAAGTTAACAATAACTTTACCGACAGTTTTTAGTTATCCATCGGTAAATTGAATAGATTTTACCAACAAACTTTGTTTTTTGGTCGGTAAATTTACTAAAACTATTTTTTTAATTTTTCCTACATTTAATTTTATTTGATAATCTTATGATTGATGCATAATTTATACAGTTTTATGCATCAATGAGGTGTTGTCCCTCCCCTTCAACTCATCCACCTCATTACAGAGCTAAGCGATGTACTCCATTGACTGTTGCAACTGAGTTGCCAATGTCTGTACTGTGCTCCGAAGCTCATGGACTTCATTGGGTGTGGACCGCCTACTAGATGCTGCTATATTTAATGTGGAGGATTGCGAATAACATGTGTTTATAAATAAACCTAAGCCGAATATCCTTTCACGACGGTCCCTACCACCCACTGCATGAAGATAGGTTTGACTCTCATTAACATCTTCAGACTGTTAAGATTGTCGTTGAATGCTTTCTTATATCTGGTCCTATAAGAAGGCAAGGTTTATATTATTAAGTGATAATTATTAAGCATTAATATTAAAGCATAAATTTCACATACATTTAGTTATCTACATCGGGTGTTGACGAAGGTCACACCGTCATGTTTCTTAGTATGAGTGTGCACAAAAAGCTGACGAGGTATAAGCTCCGTGCCCACAGACTTTTCCTGCATCAGAATAAAATGTTATAAGTGAACTACAATTTCTAAGAATTTTGGCATAATTTTCTCTATTTTTATTAGATTTCCTCCTGTTGAACAAAGAAAGTAACTTAACAATACAACCATATATAGCACCAGACATTTATAACATTATCATTCTCCATAATACACATATTTTCATTCCAAAATTCACACATCAAATTAAATT
>JAOTAY010000038.1:36196-48090 GCA_025629805.1 Erythroxylum baracoense | reverse complement strand
AAAATAAATTCAAATTCCCAATTCAATTAAACCCTAACCTAACATCTAAATTCAATTCCCAATTCAATTAAACCCTACCTAACATCTAATTGCATTAAACTTTAACTCAAAATAATTACATTAACATTTAATTAAAATAATTGCATTAACCTAAACCAAAAAAAATTTTACCAAAAAAAATTAACAAAGAATTAACCCTTACGGGGTACGGCCTTACCTGATACCTTAAGGAAACAGTGAGCAGTTGGGTCGGCAGAAGAAGTGAAGAACGGCGGTGGGCGGACCAGGCGGTGGCTGGCAGGTTGACTAACTCGGCGGGCTGGCGAGTGGCGGCCGGTGGTTTGGGCAGACAGTAGCGTTACCGGGTAAAGAAGGAGAAAAGGGGGATGTTGGCGTCTGGCGTGGTGATTTCGTTCAGATGGAGATGATGGCGTCTGGCGTCGCGGGCTGGCGGCCTAGGGGGGAGATGGAGGCGGTGGCGGCCGGTGGTGGCAGGTGGGCTGGCGGAAGCCGAGGCTGGTGCGGGGGCTTGTCCCTCGCTAGCTCCGCCCCTGTTTTTATATATATACATATCGTCGGAACCCATAATCGTTATTTGAGTAAAGAAAATTTAACAGCATCACTTAAAGGGATGCCCAAGAGTTCAATTTGATTTTGCTAGTTACAAGGAAAAGGCCGTTTGTCCAACCCCCCTCCTCTTCCTACAAGACGGTACATAGCAGCAAATGTGATTATGTGAGTCATAGGTACGGAGTCCAAATTCTCTGTCTAAGTTTATTCTGTCCTATTCTGTTTAGGATAAAAACAATATTATTTTTCTTTAAAATTTAAAGATGCACTTCTGTCTAACTCAGAATACTTTATCCTATTAACCATAGCTAAACCGTGCCTTTAAGTCACACCCGTGCATAAGTGTAAGTTTTTTTACTTTTTATTTTAATTTTAATTATACTACTATTAATTTAATAAAAATTAAATTAATATTAAAATTTAATAATTTCTTTAATAAAAAATTAAATTAAATTATGATTATAATTATGTTATTATTAATTTTATAAAAAATTAAAATCAAAAAGAAAAAATGCATTAGTTAATTTAATTATTACTTTAATAAAAATTAAATTATAATTACGTTATTGTTAATTTTATAAAAATTAAAATTAAAAAGAAAAATAAAACAGGACTGGAAGCTTTAGGAGTGCAAGATTGTTTTATTGCACAATCGTGCACTTCTGTTATTGAAGGGCTAGGACACGAACTTGCTATTACACGATCGTGCACTCCTAATGTATCACTTAAACTTGTAAAAATCATATTTCTCAATTCTAATTTCCAAAAATTACAAACTTTATACCATTAAAAAGGTAAGAGGATAATAAGCTACAACTTTTATGAAGATAATTTTATCTGATTCGGCCTACATCAATACAGACGAATTGTATCCTGATTCGGCCTACATCAATACAGACGAATTGTATCCTGATTCGGCCTACATCAATATAGTTTAATCGTTGTAGCTTATCCTCTTACCTTTCTAATGATATACAGTTTGTAAATTTTGAACATCAGAATTGAGAGATAATTTTTACAAATTTGAGTGACACATCAGGAGTGCACCATCATGCTCGTGCACTAGCCCTTCAATAATAGGAGTGCACGATCGTGCTTCCAACCTTTTTTTATTTTTCCTCTTAAATTTAATTTTTATAAAATTAATAATAAAATAATTAATTATAATTATAAATTAATTTTTTATTAAAGTAATACTTAAAAAATGCACGCCTAAGCATTAAGTTCGTGCCTGTGCATTAAGTGCACGGCCCTGTATTAACTAATGTATTTTTTAATTTTAATTTTTGATAAAATTAATAATAACATAATTATAATTTAATTTAATTTAATTTTTTATTAAAATAATAATTAAATTTAAATTTTATTTTGTTTTTTATTAGAAAGAACAAATGCACACCTGTGAGCAGGCGTGCATTAACTAATGCATTTTTTTTATTTTAAATTTTTTATAAAATTAATAATAACATAATTATAATTCAATTTAATTTTTATTAAAATAATAGTATTATAATTAAAATTAAAATTACAAATTAAAAATAAAAAAGCTTACACTTATATACGGGCGTGACTTAGGTGCACGGCTTGGCTATGGCTAATAGAACAAAATATTCTAAGTTAAATAAAATCGTGTCTTTAAATTTAAAAAAATGACATTATTTTTATTTTAGGCAGAATAGAACAAAATAAAGTTAGACAAAAGATCTGTCATTTTTATCTCGGAGAGAATATGAGAATAAAATTAGAAAAAAAAAAATTCAGACACGCATTAAGGCCTGAAGCTAGCTATCAAGCAAAAATTATGGGCTCTGGTTCCACAAGGACCACAACCAATATGTGAGAGAAAGCTGTACTTCCTGAACTTAGCTGTCGATGTAGGAACCTTTACAAAATATAAAAACTAGCTTAATTCTTAAAAGATGACGTGTTTTCAAAGTCAGGCATATGCGCATGCTCAACACTTTGAACTTTGAACCTTGAACCATCCTTTTCAAATTACATGTGTACTTAGTTGTACGGACGTGGCTGGCCACTTGTGGGAGAATCCTTGTGTTATACGTTTGATGACCATAGCGTTAATTAGACGAGTACTTGGTGCGGATTTGGTGTGAAACTTGAATGCAGGTCTAGCGAGCTTTGAAGATATCACTCATACTAGCTAAAAGCCCAAAAGATATTACAAGTCCTAGACGTATTAGCATTTAATAGAACTTTCCTATTTTATAATAGCGTTAATTTTGGTTTTTTTAATGCATTTTATTTAACACTCATAATTGATTTATTATAAGGTTTTAGAAAGACCATTATAATAAGTTTAATTTTTAATGAAAATCTGAATTTGGTAGGTGAAAATCATAAAATTCAGGTAGTTTTGTAATGAAGAGGTGTATACGAAGAAGTTAGGTATCATGGTTCTATATAATTCAATAAAAA
Organism: Erythroxylum baracoense; assembly: GCA_025629805.1. Taxonomy (NCBI): domain Eukaryota; kingdom Viridiplantae; phylum Streptophyta; class Magnoliopsida; order Malpighiales; family Erythroxylaceae; genus Erythroxylum; species Erythroxylum baracoense. The sequence continues at coordinate 45,087 of JAOTAY010000038.1, read as the reverse complement.
GACATTCCATCCAGTGAAATCTTCAATTGTTTAAAGAGAAGATAAGACTAAATCTCTATCAAAACTTTTTAAAATAGATTGTAAAACAAAAATAATTTCAATCATTTAATAGTAGACTTGTTTAGTAAATGACTGATCAGTTATTTTTGCCTTTTCGGCTGTGCTCTGTTAGCAAATTGTTTGTAAGGACTTTGGTGGCCGTGTTGGTCCATATTAGAAAGGAGTAAATATACGAATTGCAAACGAAGTTATGATTACAATAGATATTAAAACTAGGCTTGAACACGCTAAGTTATGGAAGCCCAATTCGCATCATTTAATTGAAGGACAAACCGCAAAGCCATATACATCCTTTAAAACAAGCATCGAATTAAATTCTTCTAAATGTTCTTTTAATGAACGATGTCGTTGTAAATTCAAATGTAAAATTGAAAGGAATTAAATAAAAATGATATCCGAATCATTAATTTATAAAATTTTACTAAAATTCTTTGTTTAAATCATATGATGATGTATCTTAATTTGACAAATATCACTACATTATACGCATGGAAAGTTTATGTACAATTTTGATGTAACATTTTTTTGACGAGAAACATGTGTTCATTTTCTTGTGAATCTTTCCTTTTTCCCTTCCATCCACGGGGAGTTTGTTCTTTACTCATTAGTCTTTATTCAACGCCCTCCAATCGAGTACTAGTTTGCCAAATTTAAACGCTTAGGCTCGTCAATTTTGGCATCACGTATGCACTTTTAATTTTTGGCTTGTTTGGTAAATTGTTGATTAGTTTTTTTTTTTTAAAGATTGAGAGGTATTTGTTTGTTTGATTATATCAAATTACTGATAATTATGTTTGATAATCAATTGATTGGATAGATGGATTGTACTCAATTTACTATTTTTTGAAACGCTCGTATGAGGAGAGTTTTGCTCCATTAGTTGCAAAATTAACGGGCAAAAAAATGATTGTGTTTAAAAATATTATTACAAATTACAAGAGAGAAGAAGAGAGAGAAAGAAAAAGAGAGAGAAGTAGAAATAGAGATATATAAGCATAAAGTGTGAATTTAATTTACTCGAAGTCAAAAAAATACTCTGGTTTATTAAAAAATTAAACCAAATTATAATTTTTTAAATAAAATTTTGTATTTCATATCATATTATTATTTTTAAAAATTATTTTATTTTTTAATTAAATAAAATAAGTATCATTGGATTTGGTATTGTACAGTATGAAAATCGCTACCAAATTATTTTATACTAACCAAAATTTTCTATAATGTTAGATTCAAAGATTGGATTGGGTAGAAAAGTTTCAAGTTGCATTCATTTTACTAATTAATACTTGGATTAAATTTTGTAATTAAGAAGAATTAAATCATTACATTTAAAAAATATTTTTATATTTAAATATTTTTAAACATATAAATATTTCTACAAAAAGTTATTATGTCTAAAAAAATTTTAATGTTAATTTTAATAGATAAAAATATTAATTGTTTTAGTTTTAGTTATAAGATAAGACTGATTTTATTAAGGGATTATATTTTCATATAATTAAAGATAAGTTTTATTCTCATTAACTACTACATTTTCTAGTTTAGTTTCTAAAATTAATTTTTATTTTAAACATAGGCAAATATGTTTTAATTTATTTGATTTGGCATATGAACTGAAGTAAATTGAATCATAAAAATAAATTTTATGAGAATATTCAAAGAAATACTAAGATATACTACTCATCTTCTTACACTTTTTTTAATTAATGTCTTCATGCGTCATTATATATATAATTAGTTAATATTAAACAAATAATTTTATCAAATATCTTTAAATAAACAACTGATATTATCAGTTAATCAAATTAACTATGTTAATCCGCAGTCAACTAACTGCTAATATAATTAATTAACAGCTATTATAATATGATGATTTTAAAATTGGACATTATGTTATGGACGGATTTTATGGTAGAGCAGAACAAAGACCAAATCAAAACAACGTGATAAGAGCAAAGCCGAAAGAGTCACTTTCCTTATGGATTCTTAAAAAATTTGTCACTGGTAACCTTCGGAAAACAACAAATTCAAAAGTTTGAGCAAGATAGGGAAAACGATTTCTCAACCACTGAACTTGGTCCAATCTCTTGATGTTATTTTGTCTTCTACAGTGGAGACTTCGTAGAGTAATCGTTTATTATGCAAATTTGTCTGCGCTCTTTGCATGCGTCTTCTCTTCTGTTCTCCTACGAGACTTCGTTGCTTCTGCAAATTTATCCTCATTAACTTTATAATTAGTATGTATTGCATGCTTATCTGTAAAAAATGACTAAATTTATTGTCTTTTCTCTAAAAATCTATTTGGAAAAAAAAGTTTTTTTTAATTCGGACTAGTTTGTCAAATTGGCAATTGTAATTTATCGTTCAACCAAAGTTAACGGTCAGAACTTTGTGCTACCTTTTTTATTCTTAATCACATATCGATAAATTTCTTTTTGTTTTATATTTTTCTATTTTTTAAAGTTGGTAAGAAATGGTTTTCATTTTTATTTCAGTTTTAGTTTATTTTTATTAGTTTCTGATTTTATTATTAAATAAACATATATTATTACATTATAAAAATTATGATTAATATGTTAGATTAATAATTTTTTTAAAATTCAAAAATATTTATAATACACAGAATTTAAAAATATAATTATAAATAATAACATGGATTTTACTAATTAAAATTTATTAAAATAAGTATATAAAATTTACTTATTTAATTATAGATATTATAAATAAATATATTATAAAATGTTAAAAATAAATTTATCTGCTTCACTAATTCGTAAAATTCGTTCATCTTTAAGTTTTATTTAATATTCAGTTATTATAATTAATAAAAAAGGTATAACTATATTAATATTAACATTAAATAATTTTTATTTTTATTTTAAAAACAAATTAGCATAAAAACAAAAAATCGCAACAATAGAAAAACATAAATAAATTAAATACTCATAATTATCTAGTGAAATTAGAGATGACAGAAAGGATGAGGTCCTAAATTAACATATCAATTTTGAGTTAAATGATATCAATTTGGTCTCATATATAAGGTTTGAGTTGTTTCGTTTGACTTAAATTGAGGTCATGAAACAATTAAACTGTACTTGATATCATTTCTAACTAATTTGATGCAAGAATGTAAGAACTCTTCATATTTCTAAACTCTACTTGCATTAAGGTGCAATTGATACTTTTTATTTTCCAATAGTTAGATTAGAATTAAGTCTTAGACAAAATTTAAACTAGATATTATTTTGGTATCGAATTAGACCTAATTTTGACAACATATAAAGTGTCGAGCTTGCATATTGTCAAACTTACATGAAAAGCGCAAAATACTACATTACCCCTGTACGATAGTCGAATAATACATTTTATTTTTGTACAAGTTGTTTTCTAAGCTTTAATTCTTATTGTCCTAAAAAATCTCAGTAACGATATGAATTTTTGTACAGACTATTGACAGACTAAATTTGTGATACTTGAGGGGACCAAAATAAAAAAAAACATGATTAAGAATGTATGTTTTCAGATGTGTAAATTTGACGTGGATACGAAGAAAAAGGCTAAAATTGACATAAACGTACTCTTAATATGAAATTTAGAATAAACATGAATGACCAACGAGATCCCCTTAGCCCTTACCTCAAATATTGATTAACAAATAACAGAGACAGAGCCATCCACTAACGCAATAGTGTAAAGATTAAAGATGCTTTTAATGCCATAATAAGAAAAGCCATACCATACATTTGAAGAATACGCAATAGTATACTTACAGAATAAATATCACAAATATATAAACTAAATAGATCTATGTGATATAGAAACGGAAAGAAAAAGAATATAATAATTCTTATCCCTTGTCCCTCCTTGTCATATTGTCCTGCAAGGTTCCTTTTGGAATGGGAATTGAAGAAAGAAAAGAACAGCAGAAAAACAAGCGATAAAGCCAAAGGGTAATTGGCAAGTTTGACTCTTGGCAAAGCAACCCAAACAAGACATTTTAAAAATTTACCAAAATTAAACTAATAATCAATAAAAAATAGTAATACAAACAATAGAAAAAGAAAGCAAGCATTAATTTCTCGTTTTTTGTCTTCATCGAAAACCACCAAAATTCCGGTCCCATTCCTCTCCCACCTCTTCCCTAACTCCAACCTGCCTCCTTATTTCGTCTTTCCTTCGCTACCTCTCTCTGTCTTCTCTCTCTCTCTCTCTGTTTCCTAGTCCTTACCAGTCTCTTTACTTTACTTCACCATGAAACGCCCTTTGGAGAGAGAGGATGTTATTCTAGATGCAGATATCAAGAAGAAAGTGAAGATTCAGGAAGATGAAGCAGAGAAAGGGGTTGTGGAAGTCGAAGCTGGGGTTGATTCGGGAATTGGGTTTCTGAATTTGGACGAGAATTTGCTTTTCGAGGTGTTGAAACACGTGGACGCGAGGACTCTGGGAAGGGCTGCGTGTGTGAGCAAACAGTGGCATCGGACGTCGCAAGATGAGAGACTTTGGGAGCTCATCTGCACCAAGCACTGGGCTAATATTGGATGCGGAAACCAGCAGCTGAGATCTGTGGTTCTTGCGCTTGGTGGGTTTCGTAGACTTCATTCTCAGTACCTTTGGCCTCTCTCCAAACCACAATATACCTCCACGGCGGCGACGTCTTCATGGGCTCCGTTCCCACCGATGATTGGCACCAAGCCGCCGACGAGGTGGGGGAAGGATGAGGTTCATCTATCGTTGTCCCTGCTCTCGATTCGGTATTATGAGAAGATGAATTTTAATAGCAGAGGAAGATGATGATGAGATCAGGTTTTAACGACAAAAGTTACATAGGATTGTGTTTTTATTAACTCTAGTTTCGGACGTTGTCTTCTCGTTATCTGTCTAAATTGGGCCTGGGATTTTCATTTCTTGTTTCCTCGTTAAAGCTTTGGGAGTTAATGTACTTAACCTGGGCTTTTTCCTTTTTTGCATTGATTTAGTATATCTGTAATCTGTAATCTGTAATCTGATTTGTAATGAATGGATGTGAAAGTTTTTCCGGTTTCAAGACAAAAGTTTGATGTTCGGTTGAGATCGGAAGAAGACTTGCGAAAGAAGAATAATGATGAAAGAGAATGGTGGTTAAGGGGAATTGATTAGTGGGAAGAATGAGAACAGGCACAAAGATACAGAGAGAACCAAAGGGTCGCAAATTGCGATTAATGTCAGATACTGTACATAGCATCTGGCACATTGGAGTGGGGCCAAACTGCAAGAGACAAGAGGGATTGGTTTGTGGAAGATTTATTACATCTGGTTATAAAGCCGAAGTCCTGTGGGAAGATTCCACCACGTTATGTTACTAAATACTAATGGCAAGGCCTAAAGGAATTATAAGATTTGGGCTTTTTCTATGTTAGGTTGACGCTTGTGAAACTTGCAAGGACACATCTTGCAATTTCTTCTTTCTGTTACTTATCTTATTATCTGGCAATTTGTTGCAAATTCTGAGGTTAACATTTTCTTCCGCATGCTACCTAATGTCTTTTTCCCTCTTCTCTATTTTCTTTTACTTTATCAGCTTCACAAGCGTCTATTTCTGGTCTGAGCAAAAGTCATAATCTTTGTTTTCACTAGACGGTATGGATCATTAATAAAAACAAAACATAATTGTTCCACTAGACGGAATGGTTCATTAATAAAAACAAAACATAGTAGTAAATTCGGCAGGTAAGACAGTTCTTGCCAGTTGGCACTAAGTCATTGAAACTCGTGACCTTGAAATTTCAATTACGTGTACAATATGAAGTTCCATGGCATTTGGATCGCGACACACGTCGTCAAGGGTAACGGTATCGGGAAGAAGATATTGTTGCACTCTTTTTTTTTAACTCAAGTATACAGTTTAGTGAATAATGAGTAGGCGTACAATTGCAACTAATCTTCTTGTTACTTGCTAATGCCAATTGAGTTCATACCCTTCAATCTCAGAGCAACGACAATGTCATCTAAAGACAAAAATTGTTGGGAGGTGGGAAGCCGCCGCATAATTGACGAAGAAGCCAGGTGAACCGGATAGGCTATGCGGAAGTGGTGGGGTTCACTCCTTACTGGTTCGATAGTGACCCCAAAGCTTACGTTTTACCAGAAAAAGCCTGAAGGCAGCTTTATCTATTGGTTCTAGTATTTAATTAAAGCCGAATTTCATGCCATAAAGCACTACGTGACAGTATAAGACTCTTTTATTTAAAATTAATTATTAAAATTTTTTATAAGGTTAAATATAAATTAAATAAATTTTAAATTAACCTTAAATATAATTAATCAATTTAATTAAATAATTAAGTTTAAATGTTAAAATTCTCAATTAGAAAAACATCTGAATGTTAACAAAGAAGAACAAACAAAGAACAAAATAAAAGGGACACAATAGAGATTTCGCATAAAGACATAATAGACACTCTAATGTTAGTTGGATGTATAGTTATAATAGAACGAATCTCAACCCTCTATTTTATTCTGTACTCCTTAACAAGTGTATGGTCAATATTGAACCAACAATTGTATAAAAGTGCATATGAGCAAATAATAAAATAATATACAATTTCTACTCATATACTTCTTACATGGTATCAGAGCTTCCACTGACCAACATCAAAAATGGAAGAAAACTCTCAATTATTAGCCACCACCCTAAACAGTACATCATCATCCTTTCTTGATTTTTTAGCTCTAGCAAAAACCCTAAACTTCAATCTATCCATCAAACTTGATAGACAAAACTTTGTAAATTGGAAAGCCAAAATCCTTACAGCTATAAGAGCTATTGAGCTTGAAAACTTCATCAACACAGCACCTCCTCCTCAGTTCATCATTGTAGACACAAATCATGTCATCAAAAATGTAGAATACAAACCATGGCGAAGAACAGATCAACTATTTCTATGCTGGTTATTTTCAACAATCGTAGAAGAAGTAAGAGGGCAGTTAAATTACTCCAATTCATCCTACCAAGTTTGGAAAATTTTGGAGAATCTTTATGTTCAAACATCCATGGTTAGAGTTCTTCAACTAAAGCATCGACTTTCAACTATTAAAAAGGGCTCACACACCATATGAAAATATATGTAGAAAGTTAAAACTATAGGAGACTCACTTCAAGTAACAGGACATGCAATCACTGAGTATGAATTAATATTAAGTGCTCTAATTGATCTTGGTTATGAATATGATCCTGTTGTGGTTTATCTAACACACTTTATGAAAACTTCAACTCTACAAGAAGTGCAATACTCTCTTATGATGGATAAAACAAGAATAGAGTAGCTAAACACAATTAATCAAGAAGAAATCTCATCACCGACTACAAGCTCTGCAACCTTCAATCAAAACAATCATCAAGGAAGAAGTGGATTTAGAGGAACAGGAAATCGTGGGAGATGAGACAGATATAATGGAAACAGAATCTTTTGTCAACTTTGTCACAAACCCAGCCATGAAGCACTGAAGTGTCACAAGAGGTTTGATGTCTCATGGCAAGACAACACTACCCAACTATGGAGACAGAACACATTCACTCAACAGACACAGAACAATGCACAAAACTATCCTCAGTCCTATTTGGCTTAAAATCAGCATGGATATCCCTCATTTGAAGCAGTCAATAACAATACATGGTTTATAGACAGTGGGGCTATAAATCATGTCACATCAGACCTCAATAATCTGTTAATAAGTTCAAAGTATGGTAGAAAGGATCAACTTACTGTTGGCAATGGTAACTCTCTTCCTATTGCTAACATTGAATCATTTCACATACATTTCCTAGGCAATATACACACACCTCTTGCACTTAAACAAATCCTGCATGTTCCAAACATAACCAAAAATCTACTTAGCATTTTTAAACTTACCAAAGACAACAAAATTTCTATTGAGTTTACTAACAAACGTTGTCTATTTAAGGACAAAGCAATAAGGAAGATTCTGCTCAAGGAAGTGCTTCTAGATGACCTCTAAAACCTCAAAGCCACTAAACTATCCAACAAAATCAGGATAGTCATGCAAACATATTATGAGTCTAGTTTTTCCAACAAAAAGTTTCTGCTTTAAAAGGCAGTCATTGTGATGTCTGTAAGCAAAGAAAATTGCATCAGTTACCTTTTCAAACTTATGATATAACAGCTCAAAATCCTTTAAAAATCATATACTCAGATATTTGGGAATCCTCTTTATATCTCTCAATGAAGGGTATAAATATTACCTTATTTTTGTTGATGCCTACATAAGATTCAATTGGCTTTATCCTTAAAAACTAAAATCTAACACTCTATCTGTAACACCCCACTCCCGCAAGACCCGAACCTGACATCGATGGTGATATCCGAGTTCGTGCCCCGCGAGGCTGGCATGTTAGAGCACTTGATCACTCTGAAATTGGTATAATTTTTTTTATTTCCAATTTAAAACCACAAACATAAAGTACAGAAAATCGATAACTAAAACGGTTCACTTTGTTTAATAACCATTTGATACAAAACAATGTAATCAACATAATTTTTATTAGCCATTTGGGCCCATTACAAACTATAAAATACAATCATTTCCAGTTTCCCAAAATTATTACAAACTGTAATATTCAATTACAAAAAATTTGCGAAATATACAATTCAGTGCAAAAATAAAGAGACACAATGCAGACGCGATCTGATCCCGACCTCTATTCCTCACTTGCATGCAATAGGTATACTCCCGTCGCCTAACGGGGTATTCTTTTGAGTCCTGAAAAATAGTTGCAAATTTTGGGTGAGTTTTGCGAACTCAGTGAGGTAACCATCATCGATGGTCCACTC
>JAOTAY010000038.1:18088-36096 GCA_025629805.1 Erythroxylum baracoense | reverse complement strand
CACAAGATTCTATTGTGAGGGCTATTGAATGTCCAAATGAAGGAGCAAAACTGTTCAACAATACAAAGTGGATTGCTTAAAGTCACATAAATGAAGACTACATCAATCGACAAATATATAGATCGAGTAATCCAAGAGTCAAGAAGTCTTCAAATCTAATTCCAAAGGCTAGGGTTCTTCACTCAATTCTTCTTCACTGTATTCTACTAAGAGTGGGATCAAAGGATTTGGTGACGATGAATGATTAACATTGTCTATTTCATCTACTCAGACACCAATCTGTTAATCTTCCATTCTTGATTCTGACCTACATGATAAGGGCTAAAGAGGATTATCATCTGAAGAGTAGTTCATTACCTTACAATATACTGTTGACAAGATTCTTTAAAGAATCTGGAATCGTACTTGATAGAGGAAACATAGTAAAGCTGGATATTAAGAGTGTTATCAATATCTCTACTATTCATAAAATGAGGATTAAGACTGAAGCTGAAACGGATAAAGATTTCACATCGACAGCACAGTCTAAGGGGGAGCTTTCAATCAGAAGAAGCTGGAAAGAAGATGTTTCATCCGGTACGTAAGCAAAACCTCAATCAACCAGAAGAATCTCAGCTGAGGTGGCAAAAGTTAAACAATTGTCTTATAAGTCAATATAAGCCAACACGATTCCTAAAAGGAAGGAAAGTGTAAAGGTTCAACAACTAACTCACAAAGTATCCTTAAGGAGGAAGGCTGAGACGCTCCAATCAAAAAGACCCAAGAAGTCTAGAAGGTCACCAAGATTGATGACCTTACGACAACAAGAACAGAAGAAGAAAAAAACTCTGACTCTTGATCAAGTTTCTGAAAGTGTTAAGGAGCAACAACAACAACAGCAACCTACTAAAGCAATTGTCTCTATCCCTCATACTCAATCAAAACAACCTTTTGGAGATACAAAGATAAAAAGGAACTTAGTATCTGAGCAGAAGAAGTCTCAACAACAACTCTCTTCCAAGCCGACAGAAGAACAAAGGATGATGAAGACGATTCAGAAAAAGAAGGTTGAAAAGCAGCAACCAATCTGCAATTAACCATTCATATCAAGGATGTAGTCAGTCTAGTGGGAGTTGACACATAGCCCATACCCCGAACCAACTAGGGTATAGCATGGTAAAGCGACAAATTGCACGGTAATTGCCTATAGAAAGGTTCATAAGTCAGAAAATTAACTATCGAAGAGTTTATGTGTTAATTCACTTATGTTTCGGTAAATTGGCATCATGAAACCTTTCATGATCTGCTTGGATTAAGAGTTAATTCAAGTGGCATGAAACCATTCATGATATGCTCAGATTACGAGTCAATTCAAGTGCTTAAAATAACTAAAAATCTAAGGATCACACGCATAAAAAATCAAATGAAAAATAAAATGTGCATGATTGTCATTTTAATCAAGTCACGATTGTGAGTTCTTCACTTATGTACACACAAAATTTTAGATAAAACACACTCAATTGAGAGGTTAAGGGTCCAGAAGAGTTCTGGAAGTGGAGAGGAGTGATCTTGAGGTTTGTTCATGCAATTTTATGTAATTGTTGCATGAGTTTAATTGCATGTAACTTGTTTATGATCTAACTCTCAATTAAGCATCTACTTGAATTCATCTTGTTTGGTGTTCTAACCACCCTTACACATTAATATTTCTTCATCTTTGCATATTCTTCACTGACTGTTAAAGCTGTTTGGTGTTTGCTACAACCCAAACAAGTAGAAGATTCAAGAAAGGAGTAGCATTTGCAAGGTACATATGCTGTAATTTCATGTTCTTACATTTTGTTTATACATGCACACAAATTTTGGATTTTATGAGGATATGACGTTGTTGGAATTTTGATTCTAATGCTTCTGCTGCATAGCCATGTATGAGATGCATGGACCCATGGCTCCCCAACAGTGGTATCAGAGCAACTTATGCATGTATTCGACAATCTATTGAACATATGCAAATTGTTTGCTGGGTTACGACCAACATGCATGTTGATTTTGAAAATTTTGTATAAATTGTAGAAAAATGGGTTTTCTGATTTTCTTTCACAAAATTTTTCATAAGATTATGATTCTATCAAAGGAAATTTCAATTAAATGTCATTTGCTATCTTACTACTAATTAATTTCCAATATATTCATATGTTGGTTTTTAGGAATTTTTGGAAAATAGAATGCATATGTTAATTTTGAAATTTTCTTAATACTTCTAGAAATTTTTTTTCTAATTTTCTTTCACAAAAATGTTTATAAGGTGGTATATTATGTTTTTGTCAAAGCAAATTGCAATTAAATGTCATTTGGTATTTTATCACGATTTTAGTTTCAGCCTGACACATGTTTAAAGTTCTGGGAAATTCTGAAAATCTGATGAACATGCATACTTGTAAATCCCATAATAATTTTATAAAATTCTTTTATGAATTTCCTTCATGAACATGCACATATGATGTTGCCACGTGTATGAGATGCATGACACCTTTTTTTGAAGTGACTAATTATTTATTCTCGATTTTACATGCATACTGGTGGTGTGTGACAAGTGTTAGTGGACATATGACGTGTTGGCTAATTCCACTTAGTTTATAAAAAATTCTTAGGAATTAGTTCTGGAATTTTTTATTAGGCACATTTAGAATGTGTATAACACTTTGTAGTTTTTCCAAAATTAATTGAACTTGATTCAATTACTAGATCAAGTCAAAGTCAACACTGGTCAACTTTTGGAAAGCTGATAAGGTTGATTTGTTTGATGACTTACGTGTATGTGTTTTGGTTATAAGACCTTTAATTTTTATGAGATTAGAAATTTATTATTTTGATGTTAGTAGTATGATAAGTGTATGTTCTTGAAATTAGGATTCTGAAAAATTTCTGGACATCGAATCAGTCTTTTTAGTGTCTAGTAGGTTAACTCATTTATCTTAATAATTTTGGCCGTTAAGATATTTTTTAACTTGTGCCAAAATTGTATTGATAAATTTGAGATGCCCTAGGGGTGTTTTAGATGAATAATTGATGTTCAGGAATTTTGGAAACCTTAAGGATTAATTTAGAATTAATCCAAGTAGAGCATTGCATTTCTATTGTGACTAGAAAGATATGTGTACTAAAACTAAAGTGTTTAATTTGGACATCAAAATAATTGAATTTTAGGGTTCCTATTTGAATCACATTCATAATTCGAATTATTTGAAACTAACACTAGCACCTGATTTAGTTCAAGAGTTAAATCGAATCACGAACTTTTGATGCATAGTCAAGTCACAACCTAAATTAATCCTCTTTTGTGTGTTACATGCATTAGATGCATTTTAAGGGTTGGTTAAAAAGGCATGATAGGGTGGTTATGGACATAGGCTCAATTTAATTAAAGCTTCCATAATCATGCCATATAGTTATTAGTAACTATCTGAATATATATGTGAGATATATATAAGTCCATCCAAGTATTGATGAGACCTAAGAATAAATCGCTTAACCAAAATATTATGACTTACGCCTTCCATTGATATGGCAAGAACCAGAGTTCTTTTAGAATTGGGTTATTGGGCAAACCCAAGCCTGCTCTATGATTGTGTTTTTTGATGTGTGCAAGTTCTAATGATTAACCTCGATAATGTGCAAGTGCATGGGTCATTCGTGTAGTACCTAAGGTGTCGATCCCACGAGGAGGGATAATGTAGTCCTAAATCTAAGGCCAACACAATTCGCAGAAATTTAAAAGATAACAAAACTAAAACAAGAATTTAATTTAATCACGCAATTCAATCCAAAGATCAATTACGAAAATATTAACAATTTAACTATTGCAACACACTCAAGAATTAACCTAAAGGAACTATCAATTGAGAGAAAGGGGAATTTTACCTATCTTTAACTTTAACCTAATCGATTATGACTTACCAGATTATTGGCTCTAGACGATCATGGGGTTAATTACTCTCTCTCGAGTTATAACCATTAACCTTAAATAATAAACCCTAATCAGATTATGGAAAATTGCAATTTCTTAATTAACAACCTATCCAAAACCTTAATTAAATATGAAGTTGTCCAATAAATTATCGGGAACTTGTGTGAGATCTCTTTTCACACAATTACCGATTTGATTAATTTCTCATTCTTATTAAATCACCTAACTCTCGTTAGCCTAATTTAATTATTTTTCATTCGCTTCACCCTCTCAGTTTATTACCGAATTATGCAATCACAGAAATCGATCACAATAAATCCAATAAACATAAAAACAATCAGATTTCATTAAATCAAAGATAAAAATCCGAAGGTGAGTTTAGAACATCTCAACATTCACAATTCCTATCATCAAACTACTATTCCCAATTCTATACAATAATAAAAATGGAAAATAATAGGAAATATGATCTTAAATGGAGACGGGAGGCAGCGAGATTAGGAAACTTCTGATTCGGGAAGTACGTTGATGTCGACTTCTTCTCCGCTTCTCTCTTCCTTCTTCTCTTTCTCAATCTGTTAACAATTCTCTCTAGGGTTTCTCTTAAAGGCTCCCTCCTCTACTTTGTTTTATTCTCTAAATACCTTTTGTGTTCTGAGTAGTCTTAGGGTTTTTTCGAGGTTTAAAAGATCCGAAAAATCCCTCAAAACTTGACGTTTTTTAGTGTCTACGCGTTTGCCCGATACAGGCCACGATCGTGGCCCTATATGCCATGATCGTGGGCCACATTCGAGCCTTCTATCACGATCGTGGTAAGCAGGCCACCATCGTGGACCATGTCCTGGGCTTTTTTCACGATCATGGCATAAGCTGACTCTAGTGCTTCTGTCATGATCATGGCCTATTGTGCCATGATTATGGGCCATTGTTTCGACCCTAGTGTCTCTGATACTTCTTCGTTCTTCGATGTTGATCCTAAAACACTAACAAACACATAAAGGTACCTAATAAACATAATAATTAAGCTCAAAAACTTGTACTAACCCATAAAACACTTAAAATATAAATAATTAGCAAATTAAAATAATTCTAACCTAAACACATACTACATGATTGAATTAACAATTAAATAAGTATCAAACTAAGCCCTAAAACATGATGCAATTCATACTTATCAACATCCCCACACTTAAATGTTTGCTTGTCTTCAAGCAAAGAAAACAACAAGCACACAACACACAATGCAGTAATGAGACAATGGCTTCAACTTCATGAAATAAATTTAATTTACAACATAATCATCCAAGTCATATAAAATCATTAACAAACGAAATCCACAACTATTGGCTTTGAACTAAATATACATATTAATTCAAATCCAAGTGTTAATTTATTTACCTTTCTCAATTGCACACATACATTAATAATTCTTTGGTCATTCAAACTTTGTAGCTATTCCTAAGTATGTTTTCATAAAAAGTCAAGTTATTAAAAGTTCGGTAGGTTTTTATTAGAAAAAAGTTTTATTATTATTATTATTTAAATGAGGACCTAGTCTTTTACTTGGAGGCAAACATTGGTGATGAATGTCGATCCAGTTACTTGACTAAGTCATTTTTTATTAAATTGCTTGTTTGAAATGTCATTATAGCCTTTTGATGCGAAGGCACACATTTGTGATGTGTATCGATCCAGTTACTCAGCTACATCACGTTCTCAATTGGCTACTAACTCTATTCATAACCTGAAGGCCAGCAGAATAGTAATTTATTTAACATTAACAAACATATTTTATTTATTTAATGCCTACCTTGTTGCTTTAGCTACTCGTTTCCATGAAAAATACTAGTAAAGCTACTTAAGTCAAAAGACCTCAAATTATGAATGAATGTGACAATTTAGAGGGTTACAACTTAACACTAAATCCTAAATAAGCTGTATATTTAACAAAAAAACTCCAATTCACTAATTTTTGCGAGCTAATGATTCTCCACAACTTAATAGACTATGTTCAAAATTAAATAAATTTCAATCTATCTAAGCCATTGACACATTCACTTGATTCATAAAATGCAATCTAACAACTATCATACAATATGCAAAATCACATTCAAAGAAAAACACATAACCTTACCCACACTTGAACAACACATTATCCTTAATGTGAGAAGGGAACAAACAAACACATATGGAAAGACGAAACATAAATTAAAGTGAAACAAAAATAAAATAAAGACTAAATTTGAAAAGAAAGGGGTTAAAACAAAGCCTCAAGGTGATGGAGGCGGGGATGGTGTCGGGGTGGCAGTTGGATGCCCTGAGCCTCGAAATAACGATGGATATGACGTATGTCCCAGCTCTGACGTCATTGTGTTCATGCCATCTCCTTCATTCTTCTGGAGTTCTCTGCGAGTGTATTTGAAATTACTTTGATGTTTGTGGAGATTGTATCAAGCACTCTCTTCCAGCCTGGTTCTTCTGTTTCTTCTTCTTCCTCAGACTCCTCACTGGTCGAATCCTCTTCTTGTTGTTGTTGAGCACTTAAACTCGCTTGACTAGTCCTGCCCTTGATGTATGTCTGGACATTAATATCCTGAAGTTCCATATTATGGGATTTCAAGATTTCAACTTGTCATAAATGATGATGGTTCATAAATTCAGGATGGTAGACTATGAATCCATTGCACTCAACTCCATAGTAATTAGCTATGGCCGAAACCAAGCAACCCATTCCTAATTTATTGCTCCTCTTCTTTCGAGCAGCAATAATTGCTTTAAACATGTGAGTGTTTGTGCAAACTGGAATGTTATAGTCCATGCACCACAATATGAAAAGTTTTTTGGTCGAACACTTGTTGGTTTTCGTTTGTCAAAAACAGTTTGACACATGAATTTGTGCTTCAACAAGTGTTCATGGCTCCTAATGATGTTATTGTGTGCATTCTTAGCGTCCAAACGCTCTAATCCAGTTAGTTCAGTCTAGTAGGGGTTGACATGGAAATCATCGTGCTGATCCACTACAGATGACTCTGGGAAACCACAAATTTCATGCAGTAATCAAGCCATAAGGCTGTCCCCGCAACCTAAACCATAATTCCTTAGGTTTATTGGATTTGAATTAAAGGGATGTAAAAAATTCTAAGGTAAGTTCTTCGTAAACTGGGAATTGAAATTGAATGAACTGTCCCCATTGAATTCTCTCTATTAAACTTTCAACCTTGCCTCGCAATTTTAATCTATCTAAAGTTTCAAAATTAAAATACTTTAGAACCATAATTTGCTTATTGTGAAGAGAATGAAAGTGAGTACCCTCCTCATATGAGAAGATCAGGAAAGGTGCGTCGTAATTAGCTACCCTGTTCCTTTTTCCTCATCCCAAAACTTTGTTTCACCTTGCTACCTTGCTCTTTGCTTGATGCGCACTAGATTTAGGGATGGCAATTTTGACCGACCCGACCCGCTTGGCCAGGCCCCTTTTTAGCCTGGCCCTTTTTTGGCCAGGGTTGGGCGGACTACGGGTGAGCCATGGGCCGACCATGGTCTGCCCATTTTCTTTAAACGGCGTCATTCGTCATTTTGAATTTTCTTTTTAAAAATAAATGGGTAGGTCGGGTCGGCCCAGCCTACGGTCAGCCCACCGGTTGGCCCATCACGGGCCAGGGACCATCATGGGAAAGGCCGGGCCGGGTCAGTAGAAGTTGGAAGAAATTTGGAAGTTTGAAATTTGGGTAGAGAGAAGTGAGAGTATTTAGAGGTTTAAAGCTTAGAGAGATAAAGTAAAAATGAAAGTGAGTGAAAAAGTGAAGTTAGAAATGAATATATAGGTGATTGGAAGGTAAAATGGTAAAAATTGAAAATGACATTCACGTGTCCCTATTTTTACCCTACTGCAGGCCACGATCATGGCCTGCAATTTTTTCAGCAATTTTTGATTTTTTCCTTCTTTTGTCCTTCTACACTTTCCTGAGATCATTTCTTAACTCTTTATAGCTCCTTCACCTCTCTTTTGCTGACTTCCTCGATCATCTAATTCATGTCGAAGTCCTGTGCCTTCTCGATTTTATTTTTAAACAAAATAACCTAACTACGAAATTCAAACTATCTAAAAATCAAATAAAATAATCATGGAATTAACAATCTATGGGTTGCCTCCCATACAACGCTTCTTTTAATGACGATAGCTCGACGCTCTTCTTTCATTGGAAACTTAGCCAAAATCAATTATGAGCGACTTGCTTCTACCCATTTTGTTCAATATCAGTTTTGTAACTTGTAAGTAAGCTACAAATTGCAAAATGATCAGAAGGACAATATTGATAAAGTTAAGAAAACCAATTAATTTCAGTAATGTACTTCTCACTAACAAACTATCAATAAAATAGGGAATAACAAAACTCCCTGAATCTTCCATTGAATTCAACAGTTTATCCTGTAAGAAGGTGGATTGCTCTTTTTCTTCCTTAATCACCTTCATCTCCTCTGTTTCTTCCACTCCACGAACAGAAACTTTTATAGCTTCTTTAAACTTGATGTCTGTTGTTATCTATTCTTCGTCCTTTTGTTCTTTAGAAGATTCGAACACATCAATTATCCTGAATGAGCTACTCTCTTTTGGATTCTTTAATACATCATTCATATTGAATGTCACTTGGTCATCATTAGTCCGAAGGATAAGTTCTTTTCATAGACATCTACCAAAGATTTTTCAATGTTCACACATGGTATATCAAAAACTGGTAAATAATAAGGAGGGTTGGCATTCTTTTCTTCATCCTCTTTCTTCGTCTCTTGGTCTTCAATAAGGTGGGGGTCAGTTTGGTTTTCCATTGTTCCTTTTGACTCTCCCCTCTTCTTAGGAGTTATAACCTAATATTGCTCTCGTTGATGTATTTACATATTACTTAGAGAGTCTTCCATACTTCTTTTACAAAATTCATGGGAATGCTATCTCACTCGAATCTCTAGGTTGTGAATAGACGAGGCATGATTTTTCGTTACTTGCTCAATTTGCTCATGTAGTCTCTTCTAGCCTTCTTCCATGTCCGTGAGCTTATTCAGGATTTTGTCCAATTTAGAATCCCATGAACTGGACTTATCTTGCTGAAATCCTGATAGGTGTTGATGTCCTAAATGAGTACTTGCATTGTTAGGCCAATAAAAATTTTGGTAGTTCTGCCACCCAGGAGTGTACATATTCTGGTAAGGATCATTACTTCCCCAATTATATTGTGTCTCATTATGGTTTGCAAAAGTTCCTTGCTCCCCATAATGTCTATCCGCCATCCTTGTTCTTTCCATTTCTTCTTGGTATCTAGCTCTTCATATGTCTCATTTTCACTCTAAGATGTCTTAGTGTGTCTCTTCTTTACACCCTAAACTTTTTTTAAAACAAAAGATAGTGGAAAAGCCTTAGAATAAATAATTAAACTAATCGTCTCCCTGACAACGGTGCCAAAAACTTGATTGTGGTTTTTCGATGTGTGTAAGTTCTAATGATTAACCTCGATAATCCGCAAACACACGGGTTGTTTGTGTAGTACCTAAGATGTCGATCCCATGAGGAGAGATGATCTAGACCTAAATCTAAGGCCAACATAATTCGTAGAAATTCAAAAGATAGAAAAACTAAAACAAGAATTCAATTCAGTCACGCAATTCAATCCAAGAATCAATTACAAAAATATTAACAATTTAGCTATTGCAACACACTCAAGAATTAACCTAAAGGAACTATCAATTGAGAGAGATGGAAATTTTATCTATCTTTAATGCTAACCTAATCGATTATGACTTACCAAATTATTGATTCTCGATGATCCTAGGGTTTATTACTCTCTCTCAAGTTATAACCATTAATCCTAAATTATAACCCTTATCAGATTATGGAAAATTGCAATTTCTCAATTAACAACCTATCCAAAACCCTAATTAGATCTAAAGTTGTCCAATAAACTATTGGGAACCTATGCGAGATCTCTCTTCACATAATTACCGATTTGATTAATTTCTCATTCTTATTAAATCACCTAACTCTCGTTAGCCCAATTTAATTATTTTCATTCGATTCACCCTCTCAGTCTATTACCAAACTATGTAATCACAGAAATCATTCACAATAAATCCAATAAACATAACAATCAAATTTTATTAAATCAAAGATAAACATCCGAAGGTGAGCTTAGAACATCTCAACATTCACAAATCCTATCATCAAACTGCTAATCCTAATTCTATACAATAATAAAAATGGAAAATAATAAGAAATACGATCTTGAATGGAGACGGGAGGCAGCGATGTCAGGAAACTCCTGATCCAGGAAGTACGTCGATGTTGGCTTCTTCTCCATTTCTCTCTTCCTTCTTCTCTTTCTCAATCTCTCAATAATCCTCTTTAGGTTTTCTCTCAAAAATGGCTAATGCAAAAGCTCCTTCTTTCTCTTGTTCCTATTCTATTTATGTTCTTTTGTGTTTAAGGTTGAACTAGGGTTTTTTTACCGAAAGGTCCAAAAAATCCTTCAAAAGATGAAGTTTAGAAGTGGTTATGCGTATGCCTGATGTAGGCCACGATCATGGTCTATATATAAGCCTTCTATCACAATCGTGGCCTATTATGCCATGATTGTGGCTGTTTTTTTGGCCCAAATGTCTTCTGAAACTCCTCCGTTCTTCGATATTGACCCTGAAACACTAACAAACACATCAAGGTATCTCAAAAACATAATATTTAAGCTCAACAGCTTGTACTAAACCATAAAGCACTTAAAACACAAATAATTAACAAACTAACACAATTTTAACCTAAACACATACTAAATGATCAGATTAATGGATAAACACATATTAAACTATGCCCTAAAACACGATGCAATTTACACTTATCAGTAGCCATTACCTATTTTGTTAGGAATGCCTTTCCTTAAAACTAGCAAAACAAAAATCGACGTTCATAATGGTACGTTAATTATGGAATTCAATAAGGACTATGTGCAATTCAATATGTACAATGTAATGAAGTATTATGATGTTGATTATCCTATTTATGCAATTTATTTAATTGATTCGTTAGCATATGACATTTTTTTAGCTATAAGTTGGAGATAGTGACACGATAGTAGACAAAACACTTGAAGCAACTTATACTTTAATCACTAGTATAGAATCTAACTCTCAACAATTAGAAACTAGACTAAACCACTCATGATGACTTATAAATGAGGTAAACATTTTTTCCTTTAAAAGAGAACAAGATTGGTAAACTTCTTTTGTTTGTTAAATAGTTATAGGAAAAATGGAAGTGGCAAAAGTTTATGGATTATATTGGGTAGTGGGAAACCCAACTAATATATATCCAATGTTACAAAAAGAATTGGTAGAATAAGTAAATGCATCAGAAAGTTTATTAATACAATCCATATTTGAACACGTACAATCTCGATGGGAGAGACCATCTAAATTTTTAATATTATAATGTTCCAATAAATCAACCAACGGCTAATTTTCAATAGTGCATACAACCATGTGCTCCTAAGTACTTGTAATAAGCTCAAACATCTAATTCAGATATGTCTGTTAAAGACATTGTTAAAATGTTAAATACTAATATTGTTAAATTTAATAAGAGACTAAAACCAGTATTTATAATTTGGAAAGTCATATGGGTTAGATGACTACTGCAATTAGCTGTTTAGAGATGCAAAATTATCATAAAATTTCATCTCAAAAAATGGTAAACCCAAAAGAAGACACTTATGCAATAATATTAAGATGCGAAAAGGAATTGGAGCTTCCAAATAATGCACCATTTGTAGCATAACAAAAAGAAAGCGAAGAGGCAACTAAAACTCTTAAGGAAATGCAAGGTAAAAATCCTCCTTTAATGAATATAACATGTTACTCCTTTTTTCAAAGCTTTAATGTATAACCAGAAATATAAGTATAATGTGAGCTTATATGAAACTTTCGAAAAATGCAAAGTGAATATTCCACTTTTAAATGCTATTAAATAAACTCCTTTCCTTGCTAAATTTTTGAAAAAGTTGTGTATAGTGAAAAGGAAATAACAATAAATATAAAAAAATTAAGGTAAGAGAAAATGTTTCAAGAATTATTTAGAAAATCCTTCCTGAAAAATGTAAGGACCCAATTTTTCATATATTGGAAATGGAAAATAATCATTAGTTATCACCTATTTTGTTAAGAAAGTCTTTCCTTAAAACTACCAAAACAAAAATCAATACTCACAATGGTACATTAATTGTAGAATTCAATAAGGACTCTGTGTAATTCAACATATATGATGTAATGAAATATCATGAAGCTGGTTATCCTATTTATGTAATGATTTAATCGATTCATTAGTACAAGATTTTTTTGAGCTAGAAAAGAAAGATGAGTTAGAGTTAACCACCTTTTTGAAGAAATCAATTAATTAAAATTCACTCTTACCTTTTAGGAATAATTGGCAAAACAAAATAATTTTGAGGAGTCAAAATCAGTAGGTACGGTTCTTTATATTGATTTGGAAATACATAATGTGAAACTCTTTTCGTTGATTTTGCAAGCACTGAAGTTATAATAAAAACCATTGCCAAATCATTTAAAGTTATTTGTCGCCCCTAATTTTCTTCATTCTACTTCTATATGCCGCTCGGTCTTAAGAATCCCTTTTAGTCCAATCAGTAATCACACACTAGTTACTCAACCCGCACCCATCAAGAATTAGCAGTAGCCTCCCTATTCAACTTATATGCACTTGTCATTCATACCAGACCTAGTTTACACATCTCACTCGATTCCAACAACAACCATGCCCCCACTTAATCCAACTGCACACATGCAACCACATTATCCAAAGAGCCACCCATCTTGTGTCATCAATCCTAGCTATCCTATTTATGTCAACACCAGGAGTCATATAGTTGTAAGCCTATACACCAATCAATTGACCATTTTGCAACTTTCCCCCTATGTTTATGGAAGTCCTTTCACTTACTACTTTTTATACTTTACATGTTACATTAAGGACAATGTTTGGTTTAAGTGTGGGCGGAGAGTGATAGTTGTGCATTAGTCTATATTCTTCTAAGTAATTGGTGTGTGTTTCTTCCATAATTGTTGATTATTATTATAGTTTAGGATTCATTTTTCATGTTTTCATTAATTTGATTTCCATTGTTGTTCTTTTATGTTTGATGTTAATTTAGGGAAAGAATTGATTATTTTTATGTAAGAAGGAAGATTGAGCAACTTGGAGATTAAGCTAGAAATCAAAGAGGAGAAGAGAAGAGGAGGTCTCTATTGCAAATTCCCACAATCGTGGGAACTATAATTCGAGACATTATGCGGGGCTTCATTAAACTTAGGATTTCTGGACTATTAAAAGAAAATTAAGCCTCCTTGGACAAGGGAGATGAAAGCCTTTTGTAGAAAGAGCCTCCTTGAGTGAAGAACACAAGTTTTTAGCCTTAAGGAAGGTGAAGATTCAAGGATTATCATCAAGATTAGGGAAAATAGCACATCATGATAAAAAATTCCAGATTTAACAAAGAAGAGAAGAAGTTTCCTTTATTCAATTTTTTGTGTTTTTCTTTATTCTAATCTTTGTAAGATGGATTATTTGTATGTTGATGATGTTATGGAGACCATGATTAGCTAATTTAATTTTAGGGATTGCCTTTGAACTATTTTCGTTAAACTCCTATTTTATTGAATTGAATGAAAGTGTCTTTGATAATTGTTGATTTTATTTCTATCTTACAATAAATTGAGAAAGTGAGTAAGGTTATTTGTGTAGGATTGTGCAATGAGAGTTAGCAACCTATAGACTTGCAATCGTCACGTTAATTGATTAGTTAGAAGAGAAATTTTGGCTAATTCAATTGATCACCCATAGGATAGTTTAATAACTAGTGAAATTGGTGGAGTGATTAGGTAGGTTGAGAGATCATTCAATTGATTCCATTTAATTTGATTAGGGACAATTAATTACATCTTGAGAGAGGGTAGTTAATACATTAGAAAATCTTAGGTGAGACGCAATTTGATTAATAAAATATGAGGGAGACAAAATAATGAGAAAGTGATCTCTAGTCTTTAGATTCTTGAAATCAAAATTTCTGCATTGCAGTATTGTTTATTGCTTTTTTGTTAATCTTGCAATTTTAATTTAATTTTCTAGATTAGTTCCATTAAACAATTTCATTTCTTAAACAAAGTTTGATATTAATTAAGTGGTGTCTAGGCATCAATCCCTGTGGGATCGATATTTGCTTTTTAACTATAAGTTATAACCCATACACTTACAATTTTTGAGCGTAAAATGAGTAGATTGCTTTTGCTTTCAAACAAGTTTTTGGTGTTGTTTCCAGGGATTGATTGTTTAGCATCTTGTTTAATTTAGATAACTTTGATTTAAGAGTTTTTGTTACTTTTTCTTATGTATTTATAGGTGCATAAATATAAAGAGTATGCGAAGATCGACAGAATTTGGTAACAATGAACTATCTGATATCACAAGACACATCAAGACATCTTAGAATGAGGAATGAGACATCTGAAGAGCTAGATGCCAATAAGAAATAGAAAGAACAATGATGGAAGACAATTATTATAGGGAGCAAGGAACTTTTGCAAATTACAATAAGGTGCAGTATGGTTGGGGAAGTACCAATCCTTATTGGAACATGTACACTCCGGGGTGGCAGAACTACCCAGATTTTTATTGGTCCAACAATGCAAGTACTCACATGGGACATCAAGACCTACTTGAATTTCAGCAAGAAGAGTCTAGTTTATGGGATTCCAAATTCAACAAAATCATGGATAAGCTAATAGAAATGGAAGAGAACTAGAAGAGGATGTTTTTCACCCAGAAGGAAAGTTAGAAGAGACTAGAAGAGAAGTTTAATCAAGTTTTGGAAAATCATGCCACTTCTATTCACAACCTGGAGTTTCAAATAAGACAGCTTTCTCGTGAATTTTGTAAAAGATGTGTGGAAGACTCTCTAAGCAATATGGAATTATATCAACGAGAGCAAAATGAGGCTATCACATTTAGAAATGGGGACGAACAAGAAGAACCAGTGGAAGACCATGCTAAACCTTACCTTATAGAAGACCAAGAAATTAAGAAAAATGATGAAGAAAAGGATGAAAACCCCCTCCCTATTATTCACCAGTTCATGATATACTGTATGTGAACATCAAAAAATTGTGGGTAGATGTACATGAAAAGAACTCTATCGTTTGGATTAATGATGATCAAGTGACATTCAACATTTAAGAATCCGAAGGATAGTAGCTTATTCAGGATAATTTATGTGTTTAAATCTTCTGAAGAACAAGATGGCGAAGAATAGATGACAACAGACATCGAGTTTGAAGAAGTTATAAAAGTCTCTGTTTGGGAATTAGAAAAAGTAGAGGAGACGAAGGTGATTAAGGAAGAAAGAGAGCAACTTACCTTCGTACATGACAAATTGTTGGATTCAATGGAAGATTCAGGGAGTTTTGTTATTCCCTATTATGTTGACAGTTCACTCAGAAAAAAGACATTATTGAGCTTAATTGGTTTTCATAATGTTATCCATGTTGTCCTTTTGATTATTTTGCAATTTGTAGCTTACTTACAGGCTACAAAACTAATGTTGAACAAAAAAGGTAGAAGCAAGTCGCTTATAATTAATCCTGGTTGAGTTTCAAAACAAGAGCTTGAGCTACCAACGTTAAAAGAAAGTGCCACATGGGAGGCAACCCATGGAATTTTATTTTCCTCTGATTGTTTCTGATTTATTGGTTTGTTTGATTTATTTAGTTGTGATTGTGTTTGATTTGAGTTTGATTGGTGCTTATTTGTATTTTGTTTGAATTTCAACTTATTTTCTCTTCGAATTTTTATTGGTGATATTTATTTGACGTGTTTGTAGGTTATGGGATCATTGAGAATGCATGCTAGGCTTGGAAGAAGGTTTAGAAGTGGAAGAATTACCCAATCTCACGACTGTGGGATAGAAAGTTTCTAGAGAGAAATCCAATGATCTTGGGTCCGGAAAGTTTTTAGAGAGAAACCCAATGATCATGGGAATTGGTGTAATTCCCACGATCCATTCGAGGGAAAATGTAAGTTTCCCTCCTCTTTTTTCTTTCACTCATTCTTTAAAATTTTCACACCTTCTCTCTCTAACTCACGAAAACTCTCCTCCCACTATTTAAAATCCTTCATTTTCTTCTAGACTCTTAGTATAATCTTCATCTCTTTTCATTATCTTACAATCCTTTACTCTTTTCATGTATTAATCATTCAAAAACACAAGGATTTGGGTAAGATTTTTCATTCTCTCTCTAAAATATGAATTCACCTCTCTCTTTCTTATTTTTTGAAGTTTTCTTTCTCACATGGCACCAAAGAAGATGGTAGCTCAAAAACCGACTGATGAACTATACCTTCAAGTCTCCGATGAAGGTAAGCCCGATTTAGTGGCAACTTACCATACTCCATTCCTAATTTATTCAGAGGAAGAAGGTATGCGTATTCGAGACCTTAGAGATAGAGAATTAATCACTCCTTGTTATTTTGATTTTGAATTGCTAGAAACTATAGGAGTGAGGCAAAAAATTGAGCAACTAGCTGCGAACATAGGTTGGAATAGGTTCATTTGGTGTGACGTGCCTATTTACCCTACAATCATTATAAAGTTTTTCACTACAGTCCGCTATAACCCTAAAATGGATGTTTTCTAGTTTAGGTTAGCTGGCAATGTTTTTAAACTTGATTATAATGTCAAGCGTGAAATTTGCAATTTGTCGAATACAAAAATTCTAGATGATCACGCTGACTTTGATGTCGATAATTAATGGAAAGCCCTAACGGGTGAAGCACATTTTGACTCTTGCAATGCACCAAATTCTTTAATCCGTAGTACAAAGCATGTACTTTTGCATAAATTTGTGTGTTTAATTGTGTTTAATAAAACTGAAAGTAACAAATGCTAGGCTAAAGAACTTTTCTTTTTGTGGTGCATAAATCGAAAAATAAAAATCAATACACCTTATAGGATTTTTCGATCGATAGTGAGTGTTATAAATAAAAAGAACTCTTATTTTGGCATGTCTCATATTGCTTTTGCTTTGGGTTTGTTTTGTAACTTTAATATGGAAAATGTGTGCTCAACTCAATACGATATGTTTGACATATCTTATTTGAGGCGTTTTGAGATTTTGGAGTTTTATTCTATGGAACTTTAAAATCCTCAGACGCGTACTGCAGTGAAAAATAGGAGGGGCAACGATATAGCCACTTCCTGACTTTCCACATCTCGAGTAGCCACAGAGCCAGAAGAAGAAGTCATGGAGGAGGAACCAAATGCACTAGCGGAGGTTGACTGATTTCAACAAATCCTCGACCAGATAGCCTCCAACCAATAGCAACTGAAGTTCCAAATCAATGAGCTCGACACCCAAATGCGGCAAGTCCACAAGAAGCAGCATAGCTTAAAGAAAAGGTTCCTAAATTTTTGTCAGAGGAATAATTTTGAAGCTCCTTCACCAACACCGTCGCCACCTTCATCTCTATAAGCTTTTCTTACCCTTTACTTTTAAATTTTGTTATTTCTTTTGTTTGGTTTCATTTCATTTTTGTTTGGTTTCATGTCATTTTCTTTTTTGTTTAGTTTCATGTCATTTTCTTTTGTTTGGTTTGCTGTCATTTTTTATTTGGTTTGATTTCATTTGTTTGTTTCAATTTCTTTTGTTTGGTTTGATGTCAGTTTCCATTATTTGGTGGTTGACTTTTCACATTGAGGACATTATGATCTTTAAGTGTAGGGAGGTGACATTGACTTTCTCAATTGCATTATTTGCATTTTGTTAAATAAGATACATGTTTAGGCATATCATGTGCTTTGTGTTAGCAATGAAACCGCACTTCAATCATTCTTGTGGATATTGCCATGAGATTATATCATGCCAGTTGGAATTAGATTGAATATATGCTTGAACTCATATTAGGCTACTTGAGTAGAAAGTGAACCATATAGAGTGATGAAAAATAGTTGGTTACATAAGC
>JAOTAY010000038.1:0-11021 GCA_025629805.1 Erythroxylum baracoense | reverse complement strand
ACTCCACTAATGGCTTTGTTCGATGCATCCATGTGTACCTCAAATGGAAGATCAAACTCTGGCAGCTACGACACAGGTTTAGTTGAGATAGCGCCTTTAGGTATCTCGAATGCCTCCTAACACGCATCTGACCAACACCACTCTTGCTTTTTCTTTAGCAAGCCCATCAACAATGTCACTTTCTTCGAGTATTCCACTATAAATCGCTTATAGTAGTTCAACAGTTTGAGAAAACTTTGCAATTCCTGTATTGTTGTGGGAACTTGCCACTTAACTATTGCCTTCACCTTTTTCGAATCCATCCTGACCTGACCCTTGCTCACCAACTAACCCAAGAATCTGATATTCGATTGTGCAAACTCACACATCTCCATCTTCATGTAGAGCTTGTGTTGCTTCAGTTGCTCGAACACTTTCGTCAAGTGCTCCATATGTTGCAAGGGCGTTAGTCAATTCGAACGACATGATTAGAAAATCGTATGATCCATACCGAGTCACATAAGTTGTCTTTTTCTCATTTCCCTCGGGTATCCGCACTTGCCAATATCCACTCCGAAGATCCAGCTTTGTGCAAACTGCAGCCCTCGACAATCGGTCCATCAAATCTTAAACTAAGGGAATAAGATACTTATTTTTTATTGTTACATTATTCAAGGCTCGATAGTCCATGCATATCTGAAATGTTTCGTCATACTTCTTTTAAAACAATATCAGGGCACCATACTGGGCTTTAGACTATTCGACAAACCTTGCCTCTAACAGTTCACCAAATTGCTTTTGACCTAAACTCCAACGGGGACATCCTATATGGGGCACGTGCATGTGGGATTGCTCTAGGAACTACCTTAATCCTGTAATTTATCTCTCGACGAGGGGGAAGAGTCTTCGGTAACTCTTTCAACATCACGTCCCAAAACTCCCTTAACAAACTTGCAACCACATCTGGGACTTCCACCATGTAGTCCTTACTAATCTCTCACATGGCAGCGAGATAGGTCTCCATACCTTTCTTCAACCCTTTCTCGATGCTTATGGCCGACACATATATTGTTGTCGTCATATCATCCGTCATTCCGCTACCGGATCTATAATATTTAACAAAAAAGGAATTTTTCTCATGCATGATCATCATACCTTCGAATCTTGGATATAACATCGCCTTTGCTTCCTTCAAGAAATCGATCCCCAATATCAACTCGAAATCTTCAAGTGGTATGACCATGTAATTGAACTTGGCATGTCAACTCTCTATGCTCATTGGGACATTGTAAAAAGTTCCTACCATCATTTGTGTCTTACACGTAGGGGTCTTTATCTTTGTCAGGGTCTTTGACACCTTAAACCCTAACTCACACATCATCCTTTCAGCCATGAAAAAGTGCATTGCACCAGTATCTATCATCGCGATTACCTCCTTCCCATTGACTTGTATCTCTATATACATTAACTTGTCCAAAGGGATAGACTCACTTTTAACTATGTTCAACAAGGTGATCGAATTTAGTGCCACCTCCAAATCCTCCTCTTCTTCTTCGACGATCAATGCATTCGGCTTCTGCTTCCTTGGACATTCTCTTGCAAAATGGAGACCGCTGCATAGGTAACAAGCAAGTTTACCTTCTTGGAGGACATCTCCTCACTCTTGAAGCCACCATTTTTCTTGCCTTTCCCTTTGAAGTCTCCCTTCTTAGAGTCTTTTTTCTTTTTCCCCTCACTCTTCTCCTGTTGGGCTAGGCCTTTGCCTTTGGAAGAATTTAAGGAGCCCGCCCTAATTTCCTTCGATACTCGAAAGTCCATCAAAGGATCAACAACTACGATTGCACCAATCACATCGTTCACATTTTGCCTCCGCAACTCCATTTACGCCCATGGTTGTAACTTGGACAAAAAGTTGAAGAGCTTGTCCTTGTCTGACATATTGATAATATCAAGCATTAGAGAGCTAAACTTTTTAACATAGTCTCTTACCGATCTGTCCTATTTCAGGTTCTTTAAGGCATCCCTCGCTAGCCAAGAAGTTTTCATTGGAAGAAATTGATCCTTCAACTCTTTCTTCATCTTGTCCCACATGTTGATGGGATCTCTACCCATACTGATCTCCACAGAGGTCCTCGTCCTCCACCAAAGCTTGGCATCCCCATCCAAGTACATGATCGTCACATTGACCTTCTTAACATCAGGTATCTTAGCAGCCATAAAGTACTGCTCCATGTCCCATAGAAAGTTCTTGAGCTCCTTCATGTTCCAAACACATTTGAAAACTTTGGGCTTATGCAATTTCACTATGGTGCTCTTGACATGTCGAGTCTCCTGTGTTGTAACAACACGCCTTAGGATTGTCATCTTGAACCTAGTATCCTCCTGTGCCTTCAACAACTCAATTATTCGATGCTGCAACGCCTGGATTTGTTCCGTCAACATCTCCATCCGAGTGTTGTAGGAAGTGACCTACTCCTCCCCTTGAGGAATTGGGCCAATGAGTGCCTACACTCTGTTGACATGCTCCGTCAAATTACTGCCTCTGGCCATCTCTAATTATGGTCCTGATACCAGTTGTTACAAAGGTCTTCTTAAGCACTGAACTTATCTTAAGTTGTGCCTATTCCTTTGCATAAAAATCTTAATTAGGTCCGTTTAAGCAAGACTCAACCTTCCTACGTGATCATCAACCAACAATCTCATTCTCAAATGCCTCACAACCCTTACAGTGTTTCAACTCTCACACTCGTAAGAAAACAACGAAAGTAATAGAATATTAAAGGCAACAATAAAAGAAAGAAAGAGATACAACAATAATTCCAACCTTTATTACTTCCCTCAAAGTATACGAAGGATTCTCTCTCTATATGTGTCAGTCTATATGAGCAGCAAGGCTCAAATGAGCTATATATAGGCATCCAGGCTCGGGGAATAAGTTAGAATCCTGACAGAACTCTACTACTAAGATCACATCTTAGCCTATGATATTACATAATTATCCAATAATATAACACCCCCATCTAAATAGGAGCACTCTATCTGATAAGGTCTATCTACATCCCAACTAACAAGATAAAAAAACACATGATCTATCCCTATCCATAAAGAGGTCCACTATCTTCAGATAATCCTCCAGCGTGGTCTTTATCCTTTAAAGATGATGTTTATCCTCTGTGGTCTTATCCGTCATATCATCCAATATCTCCCTATGATCTCTATTCGTTGATGATGAGTCATCCAAGCCAAAGCCAGTCATAGCACACTGGTCTGATCCAATTCTTACCCATGTCAAGTCTATTAGCCATGGTCCGTCTATTTGATCAACCACTAAGTCCTTAGTCCATTAAAAACTTAGCTTTAACCATGTCAGCTTGTACAAGGTTTGAAACTCTACTAAAACTCGAACCGTGCTTGATCCAACTTGCTAAGTTACCTTGGAGCTTTCGCATGCCACTGCCATGCATGTGGTCCAGCTAACCTTCCACCTAAGGTCTATCTCTGGCTAGTTGTGAAGTGCATTCATGTGCTAAGGGGTTAACAAACGAACCGCTAGAGGAAGACGCTCCTCATAGGAGCGTTTTCAAAATCAGCAGATTGAGTTCAATCTACCAACCCAATCAACTGATTACCAAACATAATTATCATAGATTTAACATGGTTAATCAACCAAAACCTTTCAATCCGCCAAAAAATGACTAATAAGCCATTTACCAAACAAGGCCTAAGTGTATATTATCAAAAACTAACTTAAGAAACACAAAATATTTTATTTATGCATAAATTTTGAACTCGTTTAACTTTCTACCTAGATAGAAATAGTTAAAGTTTCCAAGAAATTTTAAATTACCTTTTTGAATCACAAATTCATATTATCTTAAGATCCAAATAAAAGAAAAAACAAATAATCCCATAATAAATATAGAAAGAAAGAAAAAATATTTGAAAATTCTAAACAAATCATTGAAATAATTCTATTACGATCAAGGTTTCGAATTCTAGTTACATTTTTGTTTAGCATTAGCACTCGCAACCTTTTTTATAGTCTTTACTACTATATTAATATTTAAATCTATAAAACAATGTCAAACAGAGTCTCAAACGTACACACTATGATATTAAAGTTACTATTAAAGTTATGAGAAAGTTAGATAGTTGTTATTCTCTATTGCTTCTCTGCTAGAATGAAGCTCCCTTTATAGTATAAAAACAAGGAGATATGCAAATGTAGTTTGATCTTATGAACTACAAAAGATAGGATATGGGTGATGCAGAGTGTTAAGTTTTATAGCACGCATAAGGTGGAATATGAGTCTTTTAAAATCCATCAATTGGGTCAGACTTGAAACCTAAAACATTAACTATTATACACCATTTACCCTGTAAGTCTTAAGGCATACTTGCACTACTTCAAGGGAAACTTTATAAGTTCAGCTTTGTATTTCCTTCGACTTAGATAACACGTATCTTTGTATTTCCTTCGATTGAGATAACACGTAGCCTTGTATTAGACCTAAATCATGTGTCGTCGTTGATAGGTTGTCTCTTACCCACACATTGGATGAAAAATTAATTTCTTCACTAATTCTTGGCAGGAAGTTCTAGGCATAAAAAATCTCACAATCCTATCTTTAGATTTCATCTTTATTTCAAATGTTGTTTCCAAATAAACTTGAGGATATCTACCTTAGAGGACAATTTGAACTTCTGAAAACTCAACAAGACAAACCTTCAGTGAGTTATTTGGCCTGTGTTGTGTAGGCATCTTGGGATAGCAACTTGTTCAAGGCTTTCATCTTATAGTCTGGTTCTTGTAATTGTGAGAAGGTACGTTCTTACCATTTCTTGCTATAGTGATAACGACTTGAGTAGTGAATTTATTGTAAGAGAATAGATTACTGAGAAGAATAAAAGCTAGAAAGGATTTTTGAAGAAACAAGTGGTAGCCACAAAATTAAGCTGGAAAAACTTCACTATATTCATCTATGAACCAACCTTTTATACAAAAGAGAATGTAACAAACTATGAGCCTTTAAAGATGATAGAGCGGTATATGGTTGTTTCTTTGAATTCCAAGAAACAACCCCTATGCCCATAGTGAACATTTAATTTGCAGTCCTTTTTTGATCTTCAATGTAGACCCTTAAATCATTGTCTGAGAAACCATATAACCTAAAGTTATTTGTAAGGATGGCAATAGACTAGTTAATGGGCCCAGATTTAGGTGTTTTTAATGGATAGGCTTATGGGCCAAGCCCAGGCCTAGGCCGACATGAAACTCAACTATTCTAAACAAAATGACATCGTTTGCTTAGAAGTGTTAGGCCTCAACTGCCCAAGCCTAGGCCTACCTGAGGCCTAACTCTTTTAAGCGACTTAAACTCAACTAAAAAAGAATTTTGTTTTACATTTTTAATTTTAAAAAAATTAGCGAGGCTGGCCTATTCCCATCCTTAATTATTTGTTTTTTTATGTTATATTCTCTAAGAGTTTGTTCCTTTTAAATATCTCAATATTCATTTTACAGCACCCAAATGATTCTTACTAGGACTTTATATAAACTTAGATAGGAGACTTACTATTTACATAATATCTGGTCTGTTATTTGTAAGATACAGTAAACATCCTATCAAGCTCCTGTATAAATTAGCTTTAATTTTTTCACTCCCATCATTGAAGAAAATTTTCTGATTGGTACACATAGGAGTACTCACAGCATTGCAATCCTTCAAACTGAATCTTTTGAGAAGATAATGAACGTAATTTTCTTGAGAAATAAAAATTTCTGTATCACCTTGCTTGACTTTTAGCCCTAAGAAGTAATTCATCAAACCTAAATTAGTCATTTTAAACTCATCTAACATCATCTTCATAAACTCATCAAATAACACATCATTATTACCGATATAGATCGAATCATCAACATAGAGACAAATGAAAATATTTTCAACCGTACCTCTAGTTTTCACATACAAAGTTGGGCTCACTTGAACTTTTCTGAAAATCATTTCTACACAAGTGTCCATCTATTCTTTCGCAGCAGGTCCGAGGTGCTTATTCTAGTCCATATAGTAGTTTTTTCAGACGATAGACTTTGTCTTCATCACCTACAATCTCATATCCTTTTAGTTGTTGAACATACACTTCTTCCATCAAAGTTCCATATAGGAATGTTGACTTCACATCAAATTGATAAACCTTCCCACTAAAATTAGCAGCAATAGTTAGAATAGTGCGTATTATATTAAACCTTGCTATTGGAGAGAAATGTTTTTCAAAGTCTATGCCTTCTTGCTGTATGTATCAAAGTGCAACCAGTCTTGCTTTATATTTTTGGATAGTTTCGTCAATATGGAACTTAATCTTGTAGATCCACTTTAGCCTAACAACTTCCTTCCTATTTGGAAGATCAAGTAGCTCCTATATCTTATTTCTTTCTAGGGCTCTCATTTCTTCATCCATTGCTACATGTCATTCTTTAAACTTTATTGCTTTTTCAAAGTAGATTGGTTCTTCAATTTGAGCAAGATAACATTGTTATGTGCTTTCATAAATTTCTTGGAAAGATCTCCATTTTATTGGTGGTGAATCTGTTGAGGAAGAGCCTGTTGAGGATAAGTTTGAGACCTTAGATTAGCCTTTTGTTGATGTAGATGATTAAGGGTTGTTTGATGTAGAAATATTGGAACCTCCATTTTGATCTTCTCTCTTATAGGAGCATCAAATATTCACTATCTTCAAGTAATTTTCATGAAATTGATTGCATATTCTTCCAATCCTAAGTATTTTTCTCATAAAAAACAATATCACGACTTATTAGCGATGTTTTAGTAAGAGGATTATAAAAACAATATCCTTATGTTTTGTTACTATAACCCATGAAAATACATTTGATACTATTATCATCATCATCTAATTTTTCTCTTTTTTTGAGATTTAACGTGCATAAATACAATGCAACTAAAAACTCTTAAATGAGTTACTTTGGGTTTCCAACCATACCATGCTTCAAATTTTATTTGTTGTTTCAAAGCTGTTGCAGGAGATCGATTAAGAATGTAGGTTACTGTATAAATTGCTTCTGCAAATAAATTGTTTGGAAGATTTTTTTCTTTCAACATACTTTTTCCCATCCCTATAAGGTTGTGATTCTTCCTTTCTACAACTCTATTTCGTTGTGGTGTGTAGCTAACAATTATTTGTATTTTAATCCCAAATTCTTCATTAAAATTATTAAATTCCTGAGAGAAAAACTCTCCTACAAGATCTATTCTTAAGGTATTTATTAGTTGCTCATTTTATTTCTCAATGTATGTTTTAAACTTCATGAAGATAGAAAAAGCTTCAAAATTTTCCTTAAGAAAATAATCCTATGTCATTTGACAAAAATCATAAACAAATACTAAGAAATACCTGTTGTTGTTGAGGGAAATTATCTTCATGGCCCACAAATGTCTGTATGAATTAGCTTTACTGGTTTTGAATTTCTTTTTGCTTACCTTTTTGGAAAAAAGTCGCGACGATGCTTCCCAATTTTCACATATCTCATTGACATCTTTAATCACTAGCAACTCACTGACATAGTTCTTTTCTAACATGAGAACTAAATTTCTAAAATCCAAATGACCATATCTATGATGCCAAAGCCAATTCTCATCAATCAACGTTGCCTTTAATGCATGTTTTTCATCAAATTGATAATGTAATGAAAAATATTTTTTTTTACCATTGGTACAGTATTAAGCAAGACTCTCTTTAATTTATCTTCAAACATATAGCAGGTAGAATCTTCAAAAATAATATAATAACTATCCATCATAAATTGCCTTACACTTAAGAAATTTAAATCCAAATCAGGAACATATAGCACATTCTAAGTACAACTCAAGTCAAGAGAGTTCAACATCATAGTACCTTTTCCTTGTTCCATATGTATTGTTCCATCACCCATTGTAATTTGAATCATTACAAATTCATCCAAATTCGTGACGTGTTGCAAATCATTTGTCATGTGATTACTACAACCACTATCCATGTACCAAACTTCTAGAGGACTTTCTTTAAATGAAAAACATGCAATGAAGAGACTCTCACTTTCATTTTCATCTTTCTTTTAGGCTAGGTTAGCTTGTTCTTCTCTGGGCCTCTAGAACCTTTCTATATGCCCATATCTCTTGCAATAGTAGTATCATTTTTATCTCCCATTTTCACCTTTGTCATTACTTATAAACTGCTGGTTATTTCTGTTGGATTGACCACTAATTTTGCCTCCTCTTCTTCCTCGTGAGGAGTGTCTACCATATGATTTGTTGAAGTTGTTTCTATTACTTGATTCATTAGCATCTTTTCCATTTTGTGAAATCTACATCTTACGGTCAAAAGCATTCTCAACATAATCATTATCATATCTCTTCATTCTATCTTCAAGAGAATAAAGGTACCCCAGTAACTCATCAACAATTAATAGAAGCAAATCTTTTGACTCTTCAATTGTAGTGATAATATGATCATACTTCTTAAGTAAACTCCTAAGAATTTTCTTAACCACCTCCTACTCACTCAAAATCTCACCATATTGTATGATTTGATTAACAACATCATTCATGGTGGAAATATATTCAGACAAGCTATCTTCATCTTTCATAAATAAACTTACAAATTTTCTACAAAGAGTTTGAAATTTAACAATTACCACTTTTGCACTCCCCTGGTAAACATTCTGCAATGCATTCCAAGCTTCTTTTGACTTCATGGCAGTAACAATATAAGAGAAAATTACATCATCAATTGCTTGTTGATAAAAAAAATAAGGCTTTGGCATCTTTATTTCGAAGTTCTTTAACATTATCAATTGTTATGCCATCTTCATTATAGCCATTCTTCACCAAATCCCATAGTTCTTAGGATAAAAATAATGTCTTCATTTTGGTACTCCATACATCATAGTTAATACCCTAAAAATTGGAATTAAAAGCTGTGAGAGGTTTACTATAGCATGATTGTTGGCCATTTAGAAGTAAAACTCAGTTATGATACCAGATGTACAAGAATAGGCTAATTATAAGAATAAAAGCTATAAGGGAACTTTTAACAAACAATTGCTAGGCGAGAAATTGAACCGGAAAAACTTCTCTGTATTCATCCACAAACTAGCCTCTTATACATAAGAGAATGTAACAAACTATGAGGCAACAATCCCACTACGACTCAGTAATAACCCACTATTCACAACTAACGACATAATAACTAGTTACCCACTAACAAAAATTATTCTCTTAAAAATCTACTGCCATAACTCAAACAATGATCATGTCTTTTGACTTAAAACAAATCCTATTTAACTATAACTTACAACAAAAGTTGTAACAATAAATTATAATTTCTACATTAACATCTAACAATATTTATAGTGGTACAACTATATCTAGTGTATGAATTTACAAGGCCATCTAAATACAGAAAATATAATACACATAAATAAATATTCATATATTTATTCTCTAACAAAGCCAACTACATCCTCATTCGTAGAGAATAATTTTTTATTTTATTATAGTATATCACTTACAAAACATGAGGTATCAACAACTATATTTAAATATATGCACTAATAACAAATAATCTGGATAGTATACCCTAAACTCCAAGCCAAAGATGGGTCTTTTAGTATCTCCAATGGGCACATACGAACAAAAGAAAGAAAATTGTATTTCTTAACCTAAAGGAAAAGAGTTATTCAAGCTTCAAGTCTTTATAGGAAGAAGCCATCTCTTACTTCAACAAAAGGTAAATTTGAGATAGAAACTGAAGATTAGAAACTATTTTTAGATGACACGTCCGTGTCAACCATTTAAGCTTCTGTAATAGTGTGGAAGCTAAAAGGTGACATTTCAAACATGACCATGTAAGTGTACATGGTCGTGTAAGTTGATCGTGTAACGCTCCATGACTATATATGTCAGTAACGTCGAGTTTTGAAACTTAAAGTTAGTACATGATTACTGTACATGACCATACAAGTGACCATGTATGTTATAAACTTTATCCTTTTGAAGATTTAATGTGACATACCACTCTCATAGAGCATATGCCCGAACGTATTGACAATTATTTGAGAACATATTCTATGAGGATGGCACGTTAAGACGGTTAAATCATTTCATTACAAATTTTCAGGCATCAAACACATCTTAAGCAAACCAATATTCATTTTGGATCATTT
Source organism: Erythroxylum baracoense (assembly GCA_025629805.1). NCBI lineage: Eukaryota > Viridiplantae > Streptophyta > Magnoliopsida > Malpighiales > Erythroxylaceae > Erythroxylum > Erythroxylum baracoense. Next base: position 823 of record JAOTAY010000038.1, on the reverse strand, counting down.
CATTTACAAACATATCCAGTCATAAATGTCATTACGTTTCAGAATTCACACATACATTGTACAATAGTTGAGAAATACAATTCGTGATACCAAATAACTGAAGACATTTGCAAGTACAACTAATCTGGACCACTAACTCATGTCCAATTGTAGTAGCTATACTCCAATTAGTATAACTTGATCTCCTCTGAACCTGAAAATCAACATGACACTTTTGATGCGTTTGTGAACTCATTGAGTGAACCATCATTGATGTATTCACTCAAGACAAATACGTAGAGATAATTCATATCTCAATTCAACATGTATTATATATCACAACACATCCTTATTTACTTTTCAATTTATCTTAAATAATTCAATAATTCATCTCAATTCAATCATATGATACATATAAGGATGCATATGCAAATGCATATATGACTCTATTCATTTTAACTTTGTTGTGACTGAGCGCCTATTTATTGTCTCATACCCTTTGCAGATACCGAGCTTATTTCATTTACTACCCTGTACCCATTGTGGATACCGGGCTCATTAATAACTAAGCTCGCGGCTCTTTATGTACATTTTTAAGCTTTTTTTCAGACTGGTCACTTCGATCACAACTCCTTTATCTGATCATGCATAGCAATGTGATGGAATGCATCAATTTACATAGTATGCTATCAATCACTTTCGTTCAGTGTGCACAGTCATTCATCATATTCATCGGATCTGAGTCCAACTGTTGGCCCCTAAATTTCTTTCTTGATGAATAAGTACGATTTACATCAATTATAAGATCTTTATGAAAGTTGTGGAGTTAATTATTATGTTGATA
>JAOTAY010000037.1:96061-112056 GCA_025629805.1 Erythroxylum baracoense | reverse complement strand
ACTCTATAAATTCCAAAATAGACCCTAAATTCACCAAAATTCACAAATAGAATAATTCCACTAGTCAATAAAATTTTTAAAAAATAAATAAATTCTAAATTCACAATTTTTCCAAAAATCACAACTCAGTCCAAATATACCCGGAATCATTCATGATGCATGTACAATTATTTTCACCTGCAAAACCTTCACTATTCACGTGTATTTGTATGTCATATTATGCATGAGCATGAAAAATGTATTTCTAAGCTCTTATTTATTACTCATATTTACTATTCTATCCTTCCAAAGATAATGGGATGTTACACATGTTCCCTAATCTGCTCTTACATCTACTAACCTATCTCCATTATTGACCACCATGAACAAGCACTAATTTGCAATTTTGGACTGGGATGATTAAACATCAAAACAAGGTTGTCACATAAGTTTTATTCCAACGCTTTGACTTCATAACTAAACAGGCAACATGGAAATATCTTTTTCATCTTCAACAGAGTTTTCCTACTATTAGCCCTACAGGCAAGTCTTTAAAGAACGTTACAATTTAAATTAGTCGGGCCAGTACTCTTTATATTCGATTATTTCTTCTTTTTTTGTTAAGAAATAGTAGCTTAATGTAACCCCAATAGTATATATATATAAGAAGAAATTGAGAAATTAAAATCAAATTTTAATTTTATGTGTGATGTTTGCTCTTGATTCCTAAAATTATGTGCAATTAAATTTGGCATTTTTTATATTTATGAAACTCACAGTTGCTACCCTTTGAGTGTGTACTGGATAAATTATCAATTGTATACAATAATTTATAAATTACGTGTTTTGAAATAACTATTTGACGAGTCAATATCTTAGAGTTAAGTGAAGGATTCAATCCAAGTAACATTTGTAAGCTCCAATATGTCTCCACTCCTTGATAACCGTCATCTTCAAAATTGAGGTGAGTTGTAACCATCATCTTCAAAATTGAGGTGAGCTGTAATCCTCTCGCTACCACTTAACCTTCAATCTCTTAAGTTAAAAGGCTTTCAGAGAGACTAACTTCACCACTTGAACACACTTGAAGAGTAATTAAATATGACATTAACAAAAATGACAACACAATTAATAAAAATTAAGTATTGAGTAACTTGCATAAGGAATGGAAAAGATAGTGTCATGGTTAAGTAGTTAACTTTCTATGGTAATTGACTTTCATTTGGTTGAGTGAAGTAGCCTAATCCATTTTATCAAACTTATGAATTTCACTAGTTATAAAGCATAAAGCCCATATGGGAGGTTCCTCTTCATTTTGTTACAGACAATGGCTTAGACCTTAAACCCTTCAATTGATTCATTATAGATAAGGACAAAATCTAATTCTTCACATATTTGGTCTTCTTCAAGGTGTGCAATGTAAAAGGTAATGTTTCATTTATGAATTAGGTTCAAATTTTGGATTTGGTGAACATTAATTAAATGAAGATTGTAGAGTTGGCTAATGTTTGAAGGGTGATGAATAGCAAGTGTATATTTTTGATAAATCACATTTCCTAATTGAACCTATTCATATTTCAATTGAATAAAAATCAAGAAGAAAGAAAAGAGATAATTTAGATAAAGAGAAATATTTGACTATATTATTAGTTGAGAAGTATTTGTTGCGCAATAGTTACATACAAATGAAAATAGAAATGACTTCTAAACACAAGACATATAATAAACTTTGTTATTCAACAACTTAAGAATTAAACAATAAACATAAGACATGTAATAAAGTTTATTATTCAATAACTTAAGAATTAAAAAATGGCATTTAAATAAGTGACTCTTTAACATGTTGTTATTTGTGCTAGTTTGTTTCCTCTTACTTTGAAGCTTCTCGTAATTATTATTGCTCAATCATCTATAATAGTTTCTATCCTTTGGTGTCCTTATTGTTTAAGATATTACGCAAGTAACTTTAAATGTGGGTAATCAGGAATAAATTTTGACTCTATAAATTTTGAGATTTTTTGAAGAGTTATGGTTGAGAAATAAGACATATACAATAATAATATATTTGCATATAAAAAAGAAACTAACAAGAACCAATAAGAACACAAGAAGATTTTAATCATGTTGGGTTAATTAGGTATACCCACATTCTCAGGAGTTGAGTATAATTGATGTTTATTGATTAATTAAAATGCTACAGTTGATGAATATTACAAGTGTCCTTTATATGTAATAAGTTTGTATAGTTGTAGTTAATTGTAAACTCTTTTTGGTAGAGTTCTATTCAACTTACCTCTTACCAAACTTAAACAAATTTAACCATAACTCTAACAAGTCCTAAAATCCTCTTAGAGTTTATATTCCACTAAAATTTTGTTTCTGAATAAGGTTTTCTATAGTCGTATGCTAACCTATAGATCTTATTGTTTAGTTCCAAAACAAGACAAAAGTTGATCCACATTGTTGTTCCCAGACATTGGATTCTATTATTTCTCTATGTATTTGAACATGGCTTATAACATAACCGTATCAAAATCGTGTCTTTTAAAGTAACACCTCTATCACACTCATAGATTTGTATCTTCAACTAGTGTTTTTACCTCCAATTTATAAAATTTAATATGCTTTGGGCCATGCCTATGTTCAAATTTGTGTTTCGCCTAAAGACTTATAAGACAACACTTGCATTCTTTCTAAAACAATCTAAGACTATACCCATGCATATGATCTGTACATAATGATCTCTACCTTAGTGAATATACCCTTTATAAGTCAGATTGTAACTATGTCTAATGCTCTTAGATATTAATCAAGTTTAAGTATTGCTTGAATTGCTCTTTGGTCACTAGCTTAGTCAATATGTCAGTTGTATTCTTTTAAGTAAGAACCTTTTTTTCAATAAGATCTAATCAGATGTAAGTGATTTCTCGATCTTATGAAATTCAATATCCTTCACTATAACACTCATCTATTTACCTTTCTCTTAATTTTCCATGGTCCCCTATAAGGTAGTTGGATCCCTAGAGTGATGGTAAGAGCATGAATGACTACTTTTCTCAATCATATTTTCTTGAGAGCTTGATGGCCTGTCTCACTCTATTTATGAAATATTCATAAATAGCCATAAATAGGTTGTAAGTGTTCTTATATAGGTTATTTTAAGGTCAAGGCATATTACCCATCTAATCAACATGTTTGACTAGTTTTGCTGAAGCCTTAATGGCTTGACAATCTTGTACTATATCTCCTCCTCCATATAATTCATACAACATCATCTAAGATGTTTGCTGTGTAACCAAAAATCCACCAATCTTCTTACTAAAAGTTTTTACTTAAACTACTAAAGTTGTAGCTGCATCTACATCATAAACTCCAACCATCTTATTAAGTTTAGCTCTAATTGAATTCCATGATTGGTATTCATATCCTTCTCTTCAACTCATAAGCTGCTTTAGGTATCTTGCTATATAAGGTTCCTCCAACTGCAACATCTATCATCTGATTAGTTAAAGAATTTAAACATTATAAATTGTATGAATATATAACTAAACAAGAAGACCATGATGTGGGCATCTTCTCAGTAAATCCTTGAATCTCTCCCATGTATCACTTAAATTCTCTAATTCAATTTGGGCACAGGAAGAGATGTCATTCCTCATCGTCTTCATCTTGGCTAGTGGGAAGCAATTCGTTAAAAATTTCTCCTCCATTCGATCTGAAGTCATGATCGATCATTTAGGAAGAGAGTTTAGCCACTAGTTAGCACAATTTCTTAATGAGAAAGGAAATACCATTAGTCTAACTACATCATTAGTGGCCCTACTTATCTTGAAAGTGTAGTAAATCTCTACAAAAATGGCAATGTGAGCATTTAGATCCTCATATTTTACTTCATCAAATTAAATGAACTATTATACCATCTATATAAGGTTTGGTTTTTTTCACTATAGTTTTGTTTGTGTGTTCGCAAATTCTCACTTCCACTCTTCTTCACTTTTTCTACGTCTAATTCTAAGGTTTTGCAAGATGTTCTTTTAATTTTAGATCTCCCTCAACTAGTTCCATGGATTAATTTAGATCGTAAATAAATGGAACTTCTAAAAAGAAATAAGAAAAAGGATTATTATTGATCAAATCTAAAATATCAAAAGAAAATAAATGAATGCAAAGGAAATAAATCGTTAGGTTAATAACAATGAAGCTTTCCTAATATCCTAGTCCTTGGCAATGATGCTGAAAAATTGGTGGACTTGTATGCAATGTATATAACTTAATTTCGTTAATCTATAAACTATTTACGGCAAGTGCACATATGGTTCTATAGTGTAAGTCTAAAAGTACAAGTTTCGATCTCGTAGAGACTATAAGTACCAGTAATAACTCTTTTCCTATTATCTAACCTACAATTTAGGTGATGGTGATAATTCATATTTAAAATAAAAGAAAATAAACTAAGGACAAGTCCATAATCAAGAACTAGAATAGCAAAAAAGAGTAAAATCAACCAATAGTTTGAATCCCCCTAAGAAGCCTCATGTAATCATCATTTCACTAATCAATTAATTCTCAAGTTCAATGGATCGTCAAATTCCTTAATTATGCTAACAAGTTTCTTAAGATTATTAACATCTTACTCTAGGATGATTAATTGAAATCTCTTTCTAATTAGAACCTCTTGAATTGCATTAGTTGATTTATAAATTTCACTATTAGGTTTGATCCTAATATAGAAGATTTATGTTGACACATCTCTAGGTTTACATGTAACTCCTTTCAATTATGCTACATCTATTCATATATTGAACTTCTCAATCTCAATTTATAAAATCAAACATGAATTAACATATCGATGATATTAATTCATGAATATATAAGAACACATTATTGAATCTCAAAGAAACTAAAAAAATTAAATTAAATTAAAGTCTCTCTAAGATCCATCCTAGGATTCATCTAATCCAATATCAAAAAGAATTTAGCTCATAATCATATAAAACAAAATACCAAAAGTAAAGAATAAGCTAAAAATTAAGGATGACATTATTGAAATCATTAAAATCTTTAAAAACTTCGCTCCATATTATGAAAATATGCTTTAAATTGATTTTTTATTGTTTCTTGTGCCTTTTGTCAGTATAAGCTTATTCCTTACATTTCCTAAGCCTCCTGTATCTTTTGTCACTTAATCTTATCTTTTAAAATTCAAATTTTGAATTTAAGGAGATCCACGGACATTAAAATAGATGTGTCGATGACTGTATTCTTCAAATAGATGCGTGATACTTTCTAGAACTTCACATACACAAGTGTGTACCGTTAACATGCCATTCTCACTATTTAACACAGGTTTATTCCCAGCCAACACGGGCGTGTTCTGCAAGAAAACATGCTAAAAAACTCTCCAACACGGCCATGTTGATGTCCTGTACTCCATAACTTAAACAAAATGGCTTAAAATTACTTCAAACTTGTTTGAATATGTTCCTTTGTGCTCTAAGTGAGTGGATTAAACCTAGAAAAATATTAACTAATGCTAAAATCAATAAAAATACTCAAATAATGAAGCAAATGCTCTAAATATATGACTAAAAATATGAATAAATCACTACTATCATAAGGTAAGGTAGAGTTTCCCACGTTTGATGGTTCCAACATATATGTTTGGATCTTAATAGAAGATAGTTTTTTATCCTAAAGCAAACCCTTACATGGAAAGTTAGAGTCGCTAGAGTTCACAAGGAAGGGTTAGCAGTAGAATGGCATCAACTCTTCTTAAAGCATCAACTAACATTATAAGAGCCTTCATGTAGCGAGTACAAAGTAGCCATTACCTGAATGTTTGGAAGAAGCCTTTATCGATCTAGTAAGGGGCTTAAAAATGCTCCAACAAACAGACAGCATTAGGATCTACTACGCATTATTTGATAGGTACTCCATCGTCTTCAATTTTTTGAAGCTTACTTGACTATTTTTCCTTAAAATGATTGAAATTAGAATTCAAATTATCAGTCCAGATGATGAATCCAAAAATCTTGTCGTAGGCCTATATGGTGGCTAAAAAGCATAAGGTAATTGCTTCTGTATGTTACCCCACCAACAAATTTCCATATAAAACAACCCCTCCTATTTCCTTAGCACTATCCGTTATAGTAACACGTAGCAAAACACACAACTAGACAAGTTCATTAACCTTACCTAACCATGGTAAATGCCACAAACCTTAACAAAAATAGTAGCATCAATTACATAGCAATGAGCTTGAGGAGAAGAGGGCCAAAGTGATGTTTTTCAATATGACAAGAGATATACCACAGGATATAAGTATAAGAAATCAACTGAGGAAATAGGAATGGAAATTAAGGAAACTAAAGAGAAATCTCATATGGTCTACTTAAAAGATATGTCAAGGATACCTATGGGAGAATACAAACAAATGATAATGTTGGGTTACATAAGGGAAGGAAAATCCAAATCTTAATAGATAACAATAGCATTTATAATTTGTATATGTCAAAGTGATGCAAAAGGGTACTTACTAGCTTTCATTTGTTGATAATGTCAAAGTGGCAATAGGAGGAGGTGCTCAATTATCTTATGAGCAAATGTGTGAGGTTTTTTAATGGCAACTATAAGGTATCTCTTTTGTCACTCATGCTTTAATATTGCCACTGGGTGGTTGCGACATAGTCCTAGGAGTTTAATCGTAAGCTACCTTTAACGAGGTTTTATGCAACTTTAGGAGACAAACCATGCAATTTAATCGGAAGGGGAAATAAGTATTCTTAAAAGGGGGAATCCCTAGATACCCTAAGTTTATCAAGAGCAAGAGGTTAAAGAGATTACTGGCTAAACCATAGAGCAGTAGTCAATGGTGCATGTTTAAACTTCATCAATCATTATAATAACACTTCCATAAATTGACTGTCAATGGTGTTAATATGGAGGAGCAACATTAGGTAGAGTTCGAGAGTCTATTAGATGAATATGCTTCTATATTTGTTAAACCAAAAGGCTTACCACCACAAAGGCATAAAGGTTATAGAATTGAACTCCAGAAAGGGACAGAACCTTTCAATGTGTGACTATATCAATATGGTAGCTTATAAAAATACAAAATTGAAGAAATGGTCCCAGATATATTGAGGCAAGGAGTAATTCAATAATGCAACAAGCCTTTTGCATCCTTGGTGGTATTAGTTAAGAAGAAGGATTATTTTTGGTGCATGTGTGTTAATTATAAGGAACTAACAAGTATACAATGAAAGATAAGTTTCTCTTTCATGTGATTGATGAACGCTTAGATGAGCTTTAAGGTGCTACCTAGTTCTCAAAGCTCGATTTAAGGTTAGCGTATCACCAAATTCACATGCTTCCCCCTAACATCCCAAAGATATCCTTTAAAACACATAATGAGAATTACAAATTCCTAGCGATGCCATTTGGGTTTACCAATGCCCTTCCACTTTTTAAAACCTGATTAATGACATGTTTATAACTCACATAAGGAGATTTCTCTTATTATTCTTTGCTGATATTTTGATTTACAACTCGACATTTGAGGATAACTTATAACACCTCAAGAATACCATCAACTTCTTAGCTCAAAATCAATTTGTAGCTAAGAAAACACATGTATTTTATGATAAACAATATTGAATACTTAAGAAATATTACCTCTGGGAAGGGGTGGCAACTGATCCAAGGAAGATAAAGATGATCGTCTGGTCATTAGTCCCCAATAATGTGAAGGAGTTAAGAGGTTTCTTAGGGTAGCATGGTACTATAAAAAATTCATTAAACACCTTGGCACCATAAGCATACCCTTGTCTAATTTGCTTAAGGAAGATGTTTTTAATTGGAATTAAAAGTTAAAAAGGGCATTCCAAACACTTAAATTGGCTCTCACTTTAGCTCTTATTTTGTCTCTTCCAAACTACTTTAAGCCCTTTACTACTGAAATAGACTGTCAGGGAATGGGCTAGTAGCAATACTCATGTAAGATGAACATCCAATAGCTATTAATTTGTTTAAGGAAGATGTTTTTAATTAGGATTAAAAGGTAGAAGGGGCATTCCAAACAATTAAACTAGCTCTCACTTTAGCGCCTATTTTGTCTCTTCAAAATTACTCTAAGCCCTTTACTATTAAAATAGATTGTCAGGGAATGGGCTAGGAGCAGTACTCATGCAAGATGAACATCCAATGGCTATCGTAGATACTCGTATAGAAGGAAGACTGGTGGTGGGGAGGCATAAATAGCTTAGAACCAAACTAATTGATCTAACTTGTAAAGGATCAACAAAGGGCCATTATGGGATTTAAGTACTTCACCAAACTAATTGATCTAACTTGTAAAGGATCAACAAAGGGCCATTATGGGATTCAAGTACTTCCAAGAAATTACAACCACTCTTTCATTAGAAAGGCCATTTAAAGGATTTGAAGAATTACTTTTCACGTTGTTAAGGTTGCTTGAGAAACAAGTGCAAAACTAAAGCACCTCCACATATGTTACAACCTCTCCCTATATTTGAATAATGTTAGGTTGATGCTCATATAGACTTCATAGAGGGATTACCATTGTAATAACTCATTTCTCCATACTTAGGGTTATAACCTAAAACGATTACACATGAGAAATAGTATTGAGAAATTAAGAAATAAATTTTTTCTCCATACTTAGGGTTATAACCTAAAACGATTACACATGAGAAATAGTATTGAGAAATTAAGAAATGCATTTCATACTCATGTATAACATTATCATACACACGTGAATTATGATTTTTATACACATTGCAAATACTATATATGCGCTCAATTGACATATTCTGGGTATAAAAGATTTAAAATGGTTATGATGTGAAATGTGAATTTGTGAATAGTTATGTCTTGATTTTTTGATTTGGTAAATTATAATTGGTGATTTATAATTTAATTGTTATAATTGAGAGATTTATGAAATTATGGGTATTTTTGGACTAGAAAAAATGCCAAATGGCAAGACAAATTGATAAATGGTAGTACAAATAGTTGATATATAGTGATAGAAATAATTGACAAGTGGCATTAGGATTTATTGATAAATAACATAGAAAATTAGTGACAATTGGTTTAGAAATTGGGAGACAAATAGACTAGAGATTAAATGATATTGGATACAAAGTTAAAAGACATTAGCATTATTAATTAAGTCGTAAGTGTCATGACACTAAGCATTATTTACCTTGCTTTTAACCTATCTTACGATATTAACATCTTGAAAGATTATCTTCATTGTCTTTCATCTTATTTCTACAAACTCTTCTCTTCTTCATTTTTTGTTTTTCATTTTCTTCACTCACGACCATCTCACTCTCATCCTCATCATGTTGAGCCTTGCTATCATTTTTCAACACTAACTACTCCAAGATGTTGCCTTCATCTTGTTACTAAAAACCTAGCCTATTCTAATTTGGAAGATTGATGATCGTGTAAAGCTTGAAAGCTAGGGTTTCATGGTGATTTCAAGAGGCTTTAGAGCTAAAACAAGTAAGTAGCATATTGTTCTTCATGGTTTGTTTAATAGAAACATTCTTGATGATAGTTTAGAGATGGAATGATCATATAAATGGAGTTAAATATATGCTGAAAAGTGGATGACGAAATGGGTATATTCATGTCATGTTTTGTGTATATGATGAGAAATAATTTATTAAATGATATAGGTATTATAGGTATGTTTTAGACATAGAATGATCATGAAAATGGTGATGAATGAGTACTGAACATTGATGAAGAAATGTGTAGGTTTATGCTCTGTTTTTATATGATTGATGAACCATAGGTTATAAGTTGTTTTATAAATGATATTGAGATGGAAATGAGGTGAGAATGAAGAGGAAATGATGTAGAAATGATGAATTATGTATTAGATGTAACATGTAGGAGTTAAAAATTTGGAAAACTAGGAAGAGAATGACTGGAATTTTTCAGATTTCATAACGCACGATTGTGGGAAATGCAAGTAAAGTGATGGAATTGTTCTGGTGGATTAACCCATGATCGTGGGAAGTCATCCATGATTGTGGGAAAGGCTATTAACGTGATTTTTAACTCTTTTAAGTGTTTTTGAACAATCCAATGGTAAGGTACTGTCTTGTGGTACATTTAGGCTTGAATGAAGCTTGAAATGAACTTAGTTTGATAATGGATTAAGTGATTAAATGTTGATATGTTTAGGGTGATAATTAAGGTTATAACTAAGAAATAGATTGATGATATAAATGGATCAAAAATCTAGAAAATTTAGAGATGTTATAAGAATGAAAATGATCCTAATGCTAACATGATTCATATGAGATGAATGATGTGCATTAAGTAAAGATGAATGAGAATTTAGATATTATGTGATCTTATAATGCTAGAATAGCATTGGTGAAGGATTGATTTATGAACTTAGAATAATCATGTATGATTAAGGTGTAAACCTAAGTTGAAGTTAGACATATATAAGTCTTGAGGTAAGAATGATTAAGATTCGTAATTAAGGATACATACCTGGGAATGTCATTGAGTGTGCATTATACATAACGCACATACATATATGTATGATTGAATACTTATATGATTGAGTAATTTAGTAATGTGTAAATGTGTGTGTGTGTGTGTATTGCATGATTTAGAAGCACAAATAGAACGACCGTATCCAGACATTGTCGGGACGTTAAGGCAATAGTTATCTGGAGCTTGCTGTGAGTAACCTAGATGTTTCTCACTAGTAATAATTGTTTTGCTTAAATTTCAATCATTGAACTGATACTTATGTAATATGATAATTCCAAACATTCATAGTTCGAGAGTTCGATAATTGGGAATATATTGGAAGTGTTTTGATTGTATATGAAAAGTGAATGTGTATACTGAATGAAAGTGATTGATTGCTTATAATGAGAAATGATGCATCTCATTTCGTTGAAATGTATGATCAGATAAAGGAAGTTGTAACCGGAGTGGCCAGTGAAAAAGAGCTTAAAGCTTAAAATGTGTATAAAGAGTCACAAGCTCACTATTATAATGAGTCCGGTATCCACAATGAATACAGGACAGTTATCAATGAGCTTGGTATCCATAACAGAAATGGGACAGAAAAAGACGCTCGATCACAACAAAGTAATAATGAAAGTGGAGTCACATATGCATTGCATATATAATTTGATATGTATGAAATGAATGATCGAATTAAGTTGTTTGAACAATTTTGAAAATGAAATGTGAAATGATATGTAATAATGGATTATATGATCTGTCTGTGAATTTAAATATGTGTCATTGTGTTTGATATGAGTGACCACATCGATGATGGTTCACTCACTGAGTTCGTAAAACTCATCAAAATTGCAACGTGGCTTTTCAGATACAAGAGAGGACACTTAGCTTCTAAGACACTCTAGAAGAAGTTTTAAACTTGCGTTTTAGACTCAAGAAATGGTTCAAAAGTCAGTCAGCTGAGATGTGGAATTTAGAGAGAATGTTTTTGTTAGTTCCTCATTGCATGTAGAATGTTGTAAAGAGATGCAAACTCTAAGTTAGTTTTGTGATAATGTATATATGAATTTTGTAGCAAAATGCTACAATGTAAATTGTGTTTTATCAATAAAATGAGGAATTAATCTTTTAAAAATATTGTGTTATATATATGATGTCATATAAGTGAATGTGACTGTTCTAACATGTCGCTTCCACAAGGTATGTGCCTAAATGTCCTCGAGATATTCAAGTAGGTGCCTGGTAAAAGTGGGGTGTTACAACCGTTGTCTAACCTTTTTCTTTAATAATAGTAGTTGTGGATCGATTCAATAACGCACATTTTGTGGTTCTTAAACACCCTTGTATAGCTGAAAGAATGGCACATACATAGTTAACTAACGTGTTCAAGTTGCATAGGATGCCTAATTCTATCATTAGTGATAAGGATACAATATCTTTAAGCAATTTCTGACAAGAATTCTACAAGTTATAGATTACAATTGTCTTTGGCATACTATCCTTAAAGAGATGGTCAAACTGAGGTTCTTGATAGGACATGAAACTTATTTAATATACATGAGTAAAGAATTTCTCAATGTTTGGCATCAATAGCTGCTGCTGAATAAATGGTGGTACAATACCACTCAGGCTCTCAATTCTACCCCTTTCGACGAGGTTGTGATGGGCATGTCCTTTTCTACATGTGCCTTACTTTGTAAGAGACTTAAAGAAATAAGCCAAAAAAGAGGAAAAGGGACAAAGAAGTCCATACTGGCATTCAGATTTTTGTCACACTACAACCCTACAAATAAGGATTTAGCACCCTTGTTCTATGGCCCTTTCAAAGTGATCGACAAGGTGGAAATTGTGACATATAATTAAAGAGTTTTCGAGAGATGTTCTTATCCACATTGTGTTCCGTGTCTCCTAATTAAGGGATAACTACGTGCAGCTACACCGAATTTCTTCTGTCTTACTTACTACCCTGATTGCAAAAGAGAGGGTTTGAATAAAAAGTCTTCAAGAAAAGAATGGTGAAGAAACAAAATAAACAAGCCACAGGAGTGCTACAGCAATGGTTAGAAAGTATCAAAAGAGGAGGCGAGCTGGGAATTCTCGTTTAATCTAATACAAACACTTCCCACAGATGAACCTTATGGACAAGACACTTAAAAAGAGAAAAGAGGGAGAAAAAGCAAGCAGGCACTGATGTGAATAAAAAGGAACAAGTCATCCCACCTCCACGACATATATATACATATTATGTCTTATCAAACGAGATGGTGACGATAGTAATATTTTAGGGAAACCAAATAACGATTAAACCCAATCTAATGAAATTCATGGACCATTACATAACAGTTATATATACGCAGCACTGACAATGATACATATCTACGAATATTTCTCTCGCAGCCTCGCTCTCTATCTTTGTTTTTGCTTCCTTCATATAATTTTCCTTAAAAATACCTGTTTAACATCTTACCACTGCCTCGAACATTTTGTTATGCATTTCCTTAAATGCACCTAAAATTTTACCACTTCCCTAAAAGTTATGATGTGCAATTTCATTTTTGCTCAGCAGATTCCAGGAACTCCTACCTTCTTAGCGTCCTAAAATTCTATTGTTAGGTTTATGTCCATTAAATTTTCTATCTTAGACTTCACATATGACTCCCTATAAGAGTTCAATAATTCTTTATTCAGTTTAATAAAGAATCAATGAATTGTTAATTCACAACCAAAGGAGTATGGGTTGTAATGTGTTATGTCAATCTTGCACTTGCTTGGCTAGTTGAGCTAGGTTATATACAATGAGACCCAATACCAGAATCACGCTGCCCAAAAGAAAGAAGGAGCTCAAACTTGAACCCTCAGGAAGGTAGGGCAACGGAAGAGAGAGCACATATATTAAAAGTGGTACTGCAAAGCAAATGACAATGTCTATTAGCAATAAAATTAGTTTAAACGTATGCAAAGATCTGTAAGAGAGAGACCTGGCAACATTACTGTAAGCAATGAAACCAAAGTCGAAGAAATTTTCGACAGATGGAGTACGGATACATTGAACGCTATATTGGTAGTTATATATAGCAATGGAAGCAATGGAGCCCACATCAATAAAGAAACAACTTTTACTCCGACAAAGTTCAAATTCAAGCACAATAGTGTCACTATTATGGCCAATGGTTAATTGGTCAAGTCAATTGACAACCATCTTATGCATGCAAAAATAGTATAATTAATAGTAATCAATTATTATGTTATAATAGAAGAATAGTTCTCAAGCGGTTAGAGCCAAAGGGTAGGACACTACGATCAACACATGCATTTAATAATAAAGTTGATCAATGATGTCAAATAACCCCCACACATTTTGCAAATAAAAGGTGCAACATGCACTTTGTTGCTGAAACTTTACTGTGATATAAGATAAAAACTTCGAAATATGAGTGATAAAGCTTACTTTGTGAACTGGCCCCTATATTGAGAAAGCAACTAGCACCACTTTCCATATAGGAAGGGAGTTGAGTAAATGGTATACCTTTCAAGTTTTATAAAAATAGAAGGACAAAATAAGCGAAATGGTTCTACATTCTTTCTTATTGAGTTAACATTTTATATATATATAATCCAAAAGATGCTAGAAAATGACTAAGGTACAGAAACTATAACAAACTTGATAACAAAAAAGAAATGATGATAAAAGGAAATATAGGTTAGTTGGGGAACAGAAGGAATCTTCTAACAAAATGGGTCCTATTGTATACATGTGAAAATATACATAAAAACTTTTCTTGATAGTCCCCCTCAAGATGGAGTGTGGATGTTTAGCACTCCTATCTTGGACAGTAGAAGATGGAAATGTTTTGTTCCAAGAGCTTTAGTAAACATATCGATAAGCTGATCTGCAGGTTTAACATAAAAGGTTTTAATGACACCCTCTAAAATTTTCTGTCGAATGAAATGACAATCTACCTCGATATGTTTCATTCTCTCGTGGAAGACAAGATTTCTAGCAATTTGAAGAGCTGATTGATTGTCAGAAAACAACAACGCTGGTTTGGGATGAGAAATTCCGAGATTAGTAAGTAGTTGAAATAACCAAATAATCTCAGCTATAACGGCAGGCATGGCTCTATACTCAGATTTGGCTGAGGAACTAGAAATTGTGGACTGCTTTTTAGATTTCCAGGAGATCAAAGAACTTCCTAAAAGGATAGAAAATCCCGTGATGGATTGTCGAGTGTCAACACAGGTAGCCCAATCTGAGTCGCAGAATGCCTTTAAGTGTACGTTGGAATTGGTTAGAAAGAAAAGACCTTATGATAGAGCAAGTTTGAGATATTTGAGAAGACAAATGGCAGCTTGCATATGAGGTTAACGCGGTTTGTCAGGAATTGGCTGAGAGCCTAGATAGGAAATGAGAGATTGGCTCTTGTGTGTGTGAGATAAAGCAATTGTCCAATCAAGCTATGATATGCAGTTGCATCATCTAATATTTCTCCTTCTGTGTTGGACAGTTTCAGATTCGTAGCCATGGGAAACTTGCATGGTTTGGCACCAAGTTGACCTGCAGATTCTAGGAGTTCTAAAGCATATTTACCTTAACAGATTTGGATCCCAAACTTAGAATGAACAACCGCAAAACCCAAAAAATATTTCAGTTGTCCCAGATCTTTGAGTTGAAAATGAGTGTGAAGGAAAGAAGTAAAAGGTTCAATCTGGGAAGCATTATCAGTAACAAGAACTATATCATTAACGTAAATTAAAAGAGCAATAAAATAAGATTTTGTCCTTTTGATAAACAAGGAAGAGTTTGCAGTGGATTGCCTAAAACCTCCTTTTAAAAGTGTATTTGATAATTTGGAGAACCATTGACGAGAAGCTTGCTTGAGGCCATACAATTATTTTCTCAATTTCAGAACTTGGGGAACCAACTGGTTTGACATATCCTGGAGGAATACACATGTAAATCTCTTCCTCCAAGTCTCCATGCAAGAAAGTGTTATTGACATCTAACTGGAGTAGAAACCAAATATTGACAGAAGCAAGGGCTAATACAGTTCTAATTATGACCATCTTAACCATAGGAGAGAAGGTTTCAGTGAAATCAATTCCTTGACTTTGAGTGTAGCCTTTTGCTACCAATCTAGCCTTATAACGTTCCACAGTATTGTCAGCCTTGCATTTAATTCTGTATGTAACACCCCACTCCCATCTGACACTGAAGGGCACACGGGCACATGCCTGACAAAAATGACGTATTAACTATCTCACTTTCACTTTATAATATGGCATCATAATTAAAATCACAAATCACATATTTTCTAACATCCAAATTTTCCTCATTTTATATCATATCATCATATGCATTGTAGCTTTAAGTTTATCATCATCCATAATTTTACAGCATCGTCCTATGAGCATAAACAACTCAGTCTACTCAGTATGCTACAAACATGAGGAATGCACAAAAGTTATTAACAAACTATGTCTTCAATTCT
>JAOTAY010000037.1:58758-95961 GCA_025629805.1 Erythroxylum baracoense | reverse complement strand
CATGTACAATTATTTTAATGTATCAAAAATAAATATTCACATGTGTGTGAATATACTATGATGCATGAGCATGAAATTCACTATTTTGAGATCTAGCCCCAAACATGAGATGTCACATTGTATATCCATTTACAGCCTACTGGAGTCTGTCCGATTCGAATTTTTGTTAAGGTCCAAGTATTATTTGCTTCAAGTGTATCAATCTCAGACTGCATAGCATCTTGCCAATGGGAATAATGAACCGCTTGATGATAATATTGTGGCTCATAATCAGAAGAAGTGGATAAGCTGAAAATTTTATGATTTGGTGATAAATGATCAAAAGAAATAATAGAGGACAGAGGAAAAGATGTTCCAACAATCGACGGAGGAATAGACTGAGCAAGAGAGCAATAGTAGTCATTGAAGTAAGATGGAGGCTTCTTTATTCTTGTTTCCCTGTCAGTAAATTCAGTAGTTGAAGGAGGTGGAAGATCAGAAATTGGTGAAGAACTGTCAGTTTCATTGACTTCAGGAGATGATTCCTAGTTATGATGTTCTTTTATGTGAGAATAATCAATCTCAATAAACAAAGTAATAGATGGAATAAAAGGAAAGGAATGAGAGAAATTATCTTCCTCTTGTGTAAGATTTTGATATGGAAAAATTGATTAATGAAAAACAACATGTCTGGAAATAAACGTGGTATTTGTATCAAGATTAAAAAGTTTGTATCATTTTGTTCCATAAGGATAACCAATGAAGATACATTTGGAGGCTCTAGGATCAAATTTAGATCTTCCTTGTTTCAACGTTGAAGCAAAGCATAGACACCCGAAGGTTTTGAGATGGGAATAGGTTGGCCAGGCTGATTTAGTTGTTCAGATTGTGTTTTTCTTGCAAGGAGTAAAGAGGATATTCCGTTGATAATGAATACAGTAGTCAGCACACATTCTCCCCAGAATTTATTTGGCAAGGAGGCATGAAATTTTAATGCTTTAGCTACTTCAAGAAGGTGTTTATGTTTACGTTCTATCACTGAATTTTGCTGTGGTGTTTCTACAAAACTAGTTTCATGAACAACACCATGTAAATGGAAAAAATCTTTCATCTGAAACTCAGATCCATTGTCAGATCTTAGAACTTTTATTTTAATCTGGAACTATGTTTGGAAGAGATTAAAGAAATGTGAGATGAGTTATCTAGTTTGTGATTTATGGTTCATGAGCTATACTTAGGTGCAACTAGAAAAATCATCTATAATAGTTAGAAAGAAACATGATCCATCCAAGGATAGGGTTGAAGTTGGTCCCTATATGTCACAATGAATTATTTTAAAAGTTGTTTTTGTGTGGATTGAACTTGAGAAAATGGTAATTTGTGTTGCTTAGCTAAGGGACAGATAAGGCATGGTTAAGAAGGAATTTTGTTAATTCCATAAATTTGTTTATTCAACATTGAAAACTTGGAAAAAGACATGCGCCCAAGTCGTTTGTGTCATAGACTTGGATCTGAATCTACTGAATTAGCACAGATAGTATTTGAAGGAAAAATTGGCACTGGTTTGTTGAGGTGCTGGTAAGTGACAAGAAGTTGCAATCCTCCAGATAATAAAGTCCTTTTTGCTCCTTGCTCAGTCCAATCATCCTGCCCGCATTCTGGTCCTGAATGGAGCAAAAATCAAAGGTAAATTTGATGGTGCAAGGAGAATATTTTGTTAGGTGACTAACAGACATTAAATTAAACTAGAAATTAGGAACACAGAGAACATTTATAAGAGTAAGGAATTTTGAGAGAGTTACAGATCCTATGTGAGAAATTAAGGCTTAGTTGCCATTGGGTAATCAAACAGAAGAGTTTGTAGTCATAATATCATGTGTGAGAAATGATACATTGTGAACTATATGAATAGTAGCCCCTATATCAAGTATCCATGTTACTGATATTGATTCATTATGAGATGAGAACACAGTGGGTGATTTACCTAACATGGATATGGAATGGTTACCTAAGGTGCATGAAGACGCAGAGTTGAAGGAAGAGTGCTTGAGGAGATCAACTGTTGGCATTGTTCAGAAGTGAATGGAAGAGTTGTGACAAGTGATTCTTTGCAATTTTCGTCACTGGTTTGAGCAGAAGAGGCTTGATTTGCAATTGACGACTTTGACAAATTGGAAGCCTGAGCAGATGGTCTGGAAGATTTGGATTTAAAACCGGGTGGATATCTATGAATTCAAAAACACTTGTTGATTGTGTGATTATCTCCTCCACAGTGAGTGCAGAAAAGTCTTCCCTTGCGAAAAGTTCCTTTTGTGTGCTTAATATTGGAGTTTTTACTTAGCATGGCAGCTGCTTCTAAAGGTGAAGGAGAGATGGTGATAGTCCTTTCTCTTTCAATTTGAGAAACCAAGGTAAAGACCTTGATGATCGGTGGAAGTGGATAGAATCTGACGTCGCACTTCAGAGTAAGAGTCGTTCAAGCCCATAAGGAATTGAATTACTTTAGTGTCAAACCTCTGATTTGAAGCTCCGTAAGTGCAGGGAGGAGATGAGGTGAAATTGCTGAGATCATCCCAAAGACCTTTGAGTTTTGTGTAGTAAGCTCCAACAGACTGATTTTCTTGAGTGCAGTTGGTGATGTCTCGAGTAATTTGAAAAATTCTTGGTCCATCAGATTGCGCAAAACGTTCAGTTAGATCATTCCAAACGTCTTATGCAGTGTCAAGATAAATAATGCTTGTAGCAATCTGTTTGCTTACTGAGTTAAGCAACAAATGAAATAACCATGGTGTTGTATATTTGCTATGAACGAAAAAGAGGGTCATCTTTGGGAGGCATTGGAATCATGCCATCAACAAAACCCAGTTTATTCTTTGAAGTTAAAGCCAAATGCATGGCTCGTTTCCAATTGTGAAAACCATCTCCACTAAGTAATGTTTGAGGGCTCCAAGATTCTCATCATGATGCAAGAAAAAAGGGTTGTGAGGATCTTCTGTAAGAGAAGATGTGGTTCGAGTGGAAGTGATTTGAGAAGAGGGAGAAGGTTCCATAAGAAGGAAGATGCAGAGTGTAACAAAAGTGTGTTTTTTTTTATTTCTAAGGAGGGATAGAGCCCTGTTACACAACCAATCGGGGCCAAATAGCCCCTACACTATCAGCATCGAACAAATATCGTAAACTATGTGGAACGCCATGAATCCGGCGAAATCCATCAGCACCCTGTAAAGCTAATTTTGCTAGTCCATCTGCCACCGAATTGGCTTCACGATAGATGTGTGTGACATGGACTCGCCAGTCCCGAGCAAGCAGAATTTGGCAGGCGTGGACCAAACTTCTCAGTCGAAAAGGACCACTAGCCACTGCAGTCAGCATAGACACCACCACTCTGGAATCACATTGCACAAGCACCTGCTTCCATTCTTTATCCCAAGCTAGTTGCAACGCATTATAGACTCCCCACAACTCTGCGGTCATAGCATCACATACCCCTACCCGTTGTTGAAACCCCACAAGCCAATTGCCATTACTGTCCCGAGCTACACCGGCACAAGCGGCCGTGCCTGGGTATGCATTCGCGGCACCATCAGTGTTAATTGCGACCCAGCCGATCGGAGGCGGTTCCCACGCAAAAAACCGCAGCACCTTCTGTTTGCTCAGACCTGTGCGATGCTTGCCCCAAGCATTCTGAAGCTCCCAAGACCTGTGCATAATCCATTCCCTTGTCACCTTAAATTGCAGCATACCTGATCCAAAAACCAAATCATTTCTACGCTTCCAAACCCACCAGATAACTGTAGAGAAAACTAAATCCCAAGCTAAGCCATTGACCTGCGTAGTCTGCTCCTTCAAATTAAAAGCAAGCCAAGCCTGCACATCTGCTATATGAAAGAATTCTCGTCGCAAAGGTGTAGCACACACTTCCAGCCATAATTGCTGAACAAAACTGCAATCCCGTAAAACATGCAGCACCGTCTCTACCTGTCGTTTGCAGATTGGACAGACATCAATGTCAGTCAATTTCCTTCTTTTCCTCTCCCAATTACACATGATTTTACCATGGGCTACTTGCCATATAAACATTCGGACCCTTTGAGTATTGTGCAGCCTCCAGATGTCCTTCCAAATAGAAGAGCTACTACCTTCAGCCCTTGGCAACAACGACTGATAGGCTGAGCCAACAGTATAAAGTCCAGTATGGCTAAATTTCCAATAAAATCCATCATTCAGCTCACTCTCATCCACCAATATCAGAGGCAAGATCAATTGAATTACAAAGTCAGGAACTACCTGCCGCAATTTAACCAAGTCCCATCCCTGATCGTCAATCCAAAAATGCCTAACACTTAACTCCAAATCGGCAGCTTGTAATGAGGCAAGAGCAAACTGGTATAGAGGACCTAAAGAGGTCCAAGAATCCGTCCAAAAACGTGTAGTCGAACCCGAAACCACGTCAGCCACCAACCCACGTTCCACAACTTGCATGCCGCGACTGATGGCCTTCCAAATACCTGAAGGAGACCGACGATGATGCAATGAACCATGGACATATTTACTAGTCACACACTTAGCCCAAAAAGAGTTAGGTTCAGTAATCAATCGCCAAGACAATTTGCCCACCAATGCTAAATTCAAATTGTGCATGGTTTTGATTCCCAAGCCACCCTCCGTTTTAGGTAAAAGAATAATCGCTCAAGACACGAGATGCATCTTTTTCTCACCCGCAGCACCGTGCCAAATGAAATCGCGGCATAATTTCTCCATCTCACTACATAGAGATACCGGCAAAACAGTAGTTTGCAGTGTGTACACCGGGATTGCATTAAGAACCGACTTAACTAACGTCACTCGACCCGCCATTGAAAGAGTTTTCGCTTTCCACCCCGCTAATCTCCTTTTCATCTGGTCCAGTAAATAGCCATATGTGGAGCTGTGTACTCTTTTGTGAAGAGAAGGGACGCCCAGATGTCTACCCAGATCATCCGTAACCTGAAAACCTGCAGTATGTGCTAAAAGATGTGCTAAGTCAGCCTCAACATTTGGCAAAAAATACATACAAGATTTGGCCTGGTTCACCTGTTGGCCGGAGGCCCTGCAAAACATATCCAACACTGCCATCATATTACGGATCTGCGCCATACTTGCTTCGCAGAACAACACCATATCATCCGCAAACATTAAATGAGATACCGACGGACCATCCTTAACTAAAGGTAATCCTTTCCAAATTCCCATAGCAACGGAATTTCTAATCATGTGTCCTAACTGCTCAATGCAAAGTACAAATATGTAAGGGGAAATAGGATCCCCTTGGCGTACTCCGCGAGAAGGGGAGAATTCTTCCAACTGCTCACCATTCCACAAAACGGACATAGTGCTAGAACTCACACACTTCATAATATTATCAATCCAGCGCTCCGATAAGCCAGTTGTTCCCAAAACCCATTCAATAAAATTCCAGTTCAAGCGATCATACGCCTTTTCTAAATCAATCTTGACAGCCATGTAACCTCTCGTCCCCCTAGTCCGCCTCATAGTGTGCAAAGCCTCCTGATATACCACAATATTGTCGACAATCTGACGTCCAGGGACAAAACTACACTGTTCAGGCCCAATTAATCGAGGCAACACGTTCTTCAAACGATTGACCAACGTCTTAGTAATAATCTTGTAGCTCACATTACAAAGACTGATAGGCCTAAACTGCGAAATAGAATCAGGATGGGGCACTTTTGGTATCAAAAACAATAAGGTCTCATTAATTTTGTCAGGTAAAGAACCTCCATGCAAAACATCAATAACGAACTGAGCCACCTCATCACCAAGAGTTCCCCAAATTATCTGATAGAAGCCCGCAGTGAATCCATCCTTCCCAGGGGCTTTTGAGGCCTGCATACGAGACACAGCTTGAAACACCTCCTCTGGAGTAAACGGTCTATCCAATTCCATCAACAAGCTGGCATCAATTCGGGGACGAGTAGAGGGGTCTAAGATAACTAAGTGCTCATCCAATTCAGCCGTGTAAAGTGTCTTGAAAAAATCTCGAGCCATACTCTTCAAAGCTTCCGAATTCGTAATCCAGACTCCATCGGCATTTTTAAGCTGAGAAATCAGTGGCTTTCTATTTCGAATCGTTGCCGACAGGTGATAAAATCTGGTATTCCTCTCCCCCGAAACGATCCATTCCTCCCTAGATTTTTGGAACCAAAACAATTCTTCGCGCAACAGAGCATCCTGAAGTTTATTGTTCAAATTATACTCCAATTTAACCAAATTTGGAGATCGTACCAAGGCAAGCAATCGTTGGACTCCTTCAAGACGCTTTACCAACCGTTTCTTAGTGTGAAAAATATTACCAAAGGTAGATACATTCCATCTCTTTAATGATACAGCCACCTGCTCCAACTTGTCCCTCAACCCAATTCCTTTCTTCCACTCGTGCTGCACCGTAGGGAGAAAAGTAGCATGTGTAAACCATGCAAGCTGGCAGCGGAAAGAGGATGGCCGAACAACCTCAACATAGTCCAAGTTGAGGACAAGTGGGACATGGTCAGAGTAAAGCTTAGCTGGATGAATGAGCTTTGCATTTGGAAAGTTGAGGCGCCAGGTTTCATTCACTAGGCAGCGATCAAGTCTAGCCATCTTTAACCCATTAATACTGTGCCTCCTCCACCATGTAAACGGACACCCCAAAAAAGGTAAATCCATTAGAGAATTACCAAAAATCCAACTGTTAAAATCATTGGAACCGTGGATGTTGAAGGTCGAATACCCAACTTGCTCCTCCAACGAGGTTATAGAATTAAAGTCACCCATCGCAAGCCAACCCACGAGGGCAGCATCATCGTCAACATTCAGAGTCTCCCATAAGCTTCGACGAAGCACAACAGACGGACTGGCATAAATAAGGATAAACACCCACCGGTGACCGCTCCTATTAGTAATATGGCAAGTAATACTTTGGGGATCTGTGTGAACAACAAGCAAGTCAAAATTATGCTGAGACCAAAGAATCCACAATCCGCCACTAAACCCAACAGCTTCTACCCGAAACCAGTTGTCGTAGCCAAGCTTACCACAAATAACATCAGCATGATGCCCACTAACCTTCGGCTCAAGGAGGCAAAAAACATCAGGCTTGAAGGATCTCTTATACTCAAAAAAGGCTCTGGTAAATTTGGGCGAGGCCGCCCCTTGGCAATTCCATGTCACTATGATCATGTGCAAAACTAAACTGAAAGAGAAAAACAAAAACAAAAACACGCACGCATGAACCAAAAACTAGTCAAGCAGTATTCATCTCCAAAGGAGACTCACTCAAATTCAACGTCTTTTCTACGTAAAAACCCTGCTCTTCCACTATAGTTTTGGCAACAATCATCTCAGTATCCATATCCTGCCCACAGTCTCCAACCTGTTGATCAGCACCTATATTCGGCCCTGAAGAATGAGGAATTGAAGGATTGTTAAAGGGGCCTAATGGTTGGTGTCCCGCCAAACAATCACTAGCAATCCCAATACCATCAGTTCCCGTGGCAACCACCCATTTAATTCCCTGCGGGTTCGCTCGATTGCCCAACACCACCGTGTGCTCAATTTCAGCAGCAGCTTGTCGAGAAGTACTCCCTCCTGGCGACCCCGAAGTTTGACCCGGAGGAGTTGCTCCTCCTTTTCCCATTACTGAAGTCACTCCTATCTGTTTTGCGACTTTGGGTCTAGTCTCCAATTTAGTCTGGTTAGCCTTAAGACCAGGAACAGGGCGAGACACTGGTTGGTTGGCCGTGCGAACTAGCCCCGGCATCTCTTTAGCATCGTCACTGTCGTGTTCCTTAAAATTTTCAAGAGAAGAGAATCTATTAGCATTTGGCGCCACCATAGGCGGAATGAGATTGTCCTTATGCAGCTGATTATTGGACTTCCCAGACAGACCCTGTTGTTTGCCTATGAAGCGCGAACGAGGCTTCCGCTTTTCCTTACGGACTAACATCCAGTCCCCGAAATCATCCACCACTGCCGAAGAAACATCCTGATCTGCATGAGACGGTGTCGCCCGTCGCACAGTCCCAACATTATTTTGAGTTACCAAGGGAGCATTACCGAGAGGATCATCACCCTGCTCCGTGGCATGGCATTGCTCCTTCACATGGCCATATTTACCACAGCCAAAGCAAACTATATGTAACCCCTCGTATTCAATGCGTCGAACCCGTCGTTTCAGCCGAAATTTAGATAACAAAGGTTTAGTGATATCGAGTTCCACACACATCCTAGCATAATGTCCACGAGTAGTAGAACTCGTATTGCGATCAATACGAATAGTGCCAACCTTCTCACCAATTCTATTCAGAATAGCTTCATCAAAATATTCAATCGGAAGAGAAGGAAATCGGATCCACACAGTGAGGTGTTGTAAAGTGGCAGAAAAAGGATCAAAATCCGGGCACCAGCGACGAACAGCAAGGTAATGGTCCGCTATCATCCATGGCCCCTCGAAAAGAGCATGATCAAAATCATCAGAGCTATGAAATTTGACTAAATAATAGTCATTATCAATGGAGATTACCTCAATGGGTGAAACCGGTTTCCATAGTTCTTTCAATCGCCTGAACAAATAAGTATAGCCAACGGTACACCCTAATAGCTTAATGATGAGGGCTTTTCACCAAGGGCGACGCAGCCGAGCATGCTCCTCGCTAGAGATTCGAATAGTAGGACAACGATCATCGTCATCGTCTTCCCCTTGAGACTCATCACTATCAGATCCAACCCCAAGCTCCTCCTCGACAACCATACAATCATCCTGTGCCTGAGTCGCATTGCCCATTAGGGTTTCCGCAAAAGAGGGGTTCTTCGGAGAAGTCTCCTGTACATCCAAATCACTTGTCTGCTCAAGCTCCTTTTGTTTCCTGTGATTACTAGTGTCTCCTGACACTACATAAAAACAGAGGGACAAAATAAGAGAAATGGTTTTGCATGCTTTCTTATTAAGTTAACGTTCAATATATATACAATCCAAAAGATGCTGGAAAATGACTGAAATACAGAAACTATAACAAACTTGACAACAGAAAAGAAATGATGACAAACAGAAATGTAGGTTAGTTGGGAAACAGAAGGAATCTTCTAATAAAATGGGTCCTATTGTATACATAACAAAATATGCATAAAAAACTTTTTTCGATAAGTTTGACAAGAAAGGTAAAAGGATAAGCTTTTTTAGAACATTTTGAAAATATTATAATTTAATTTTAACGCTTCAAATTAAACGGTTATAACTTGTATTGTAAACTTTTAGCTACAGTATCTTCAACGAAAGTGAACTCTGCTAAAGAAGGGCATACACAGGTGAGAGAATCGTCAATCTTCTTTATTAAATTTGAAATTCAAAAGCCTCAAGTACTACGACTGCCCAATGTAATGTCCGCTCCGCCATAAAAAAAGAGGACAGAAATTAAAATTACATTTAAAAAAAAAAACATAAACTCTTCTTAGAATAGAGCCACCACCTCCGTTCAAGAAATTTATCCAACACCAGTAAAGCAGAATGGAAGAGTTCATGGATTCAATGCTGTGCGTTCCGGGTTCCAGATTGATTCAATCTGGTTTAGTTATTACCGATTTCACAGGTTCTTTCAAACTTAGCCTCTAGATTGATGCATCAAGAGCACCAATCTTATTGTTTTCTAATTTCTGGGATGCAGAGAAACCGGTTATATTTGTGAATTCTGGAGGCGAGGCTCTGCAAAGTATGAGAATTGAAGTTGAAGAGGACAGGTGTTTTCAAGGAGGAGATGTTCTAAGGACAGATGAAATCATAGCAAATGCCGGTGACTTTCCCTCCTTCTATCAATCAGCTCGGTTTGGTGACTTCTGTTACGAGTTCGTGAACCTATTGGCAGGAGAATATGTTGTTGATCTTCATTTTGCGGAGATAGTCAACACTAATGGGCCTAAAGGTATGAGAGTCTTCGACGTCTTTGTGCAGGAAGAGAAGGCAAGTGTGCACTAGCTTTAGTTTTTCTTTTTTCTTTAGTTGATTCTTTAAAAACAATGGGGCTCGTTTTGTTTACTTCGTTTGATTGCAGATTATATCTGAACTTGATATCTATTCGATAATTGGAGCGAACAAGGCGTTGCAGGTAGTAGATTTGACAGTTAATGTTGGGCAGGATGGGGTAATCTGTTTAAGGTTTAAAGGGGTAGTTGGGAGTCCAATAATTAGTGGGATTTGTATAAAGCAGGCAACAGATATGCCAAGTAATTTTCTCTTGTCCAGTTTTGATTTGTTAGTCAATTGTTGAATTTCCAGTCTTTTATTATTCACTCATGTGCTTTATCTGGAAGACAAAGTGGAACAGGAGCATGTTACATGTAATAATTGCGCTGCTGAAATCAAATTTTCATGGGCTGAGGTTAGATGCATTTTGGATATATTCTAGGTCTCGAATGATTTTGAATTTTCACTTATCTGGGGTCGATTTTGATGGTCTGCAGGGTAAATCTATGAGAATGAATTATTTGGCCAAGTATGAAAAGAGGATAGAAGAACTGAAGGCTCAGTATCAGCTAAAAGCAGATGAATGCTATGAGGCCTGGATGTCACTTACAGCAGCAAACCAACAGCTAGAGAAGGTTAGCATGGAACTCGACAATAGGTTCTTTGAAAATATGTGCTTAGGTAAGGTAGACACAACTGGGTTTGAGACTCATGATTACAAGTCAGACTCAAACTGATCTAGATTGATTTCTTTAGATCAAGCTCTGCAAAAACAAACAGTAAAGCTAAGGGACATTTCAAGTCAACATGAACAAAGTAAAGAACAATGGGCCACCTCCATCAACAGATTAGAATATAAAATAAAGGTACTTGCCATCTATGTGTCTTCATGATAGGCATGTGGTTTATGATACTAAAGTTATTCTCTGATATGTTTCAGATGATGAAGATCAAACAATCTCTTCTGTCCAGTGAAGCTCGTGAATGTGCCAGTTCAATCCCAGAATTGAATAAGATGATATTTGCTGCCCAAGCATTGGGTAAGTTTGTAGAATTGCTTTAGTCAATTATTGAAGGGAACATTGATCTCATTGCCTAAAATGTAGTTGCCCAGTATCGCAATCTCAAGTTGAAGTTCAATGATGAACAAGTAAAGAGAAAGGAGCTTTACAACCAATTGCAGGAATCAAAAGGTGTATATCATGTTGCAACATAACTTTAAGTTATATAATGTTGGATCCTAGTCCAATCAAGTTTATTCTGTCTCAGGGAATATCAGAGTGTTCTGCAGGTGTCGACCATTGACCAAAGAGGAGATATCAGCTGGATATCATATGGTGGTAGACTTAAGCACTGCTAAGGATGGGGATCTTGGGGTACTCACAAGCAGTACTACAAAGAAAATGTTCAAATTTGATCGAGTTTTCACCCCTAAGGATAATCAAGGCATGCACTGCTTAAACCATCATAAAAACAAGCTGCAATATTTTCATTCAGCTAATTGTGCAAAGTCCTTAATTGATAATGCGATAATATGGTTTAATCAGCATTCCATTCCATCTACAATTTCTTCAGCCTATCGAGTATTATTTTCCGCTTTTGTAGTTAGCCAATGCTCAATGGTTAAGTGTTGTTCTAATCATCATTATCTAGGAACCACCCCTTTTTCTGTTTATTTTCTGAAAGTTTTCATTTATTTTTAGCAGTTTCTTATTCATATTCAGTAAATTTGACAATTAGCATATTGACAATGTTTTTCAATGAAGAAGAGAATCAATGATCGTGTTTTTGCAAAATCTGATGATCAGTTTCCGGATGTTATCCTTGTGCTCTGAGTGAATTGTAGTTTGTTTAGTTCTGAAAACAGTCAAGTCCAAATTGAAATCTCAACAGATGATCTAATTTTTTTTGTAATTAAAAAAGCAGATGATCTAATATTCTCATTCTGGAAGAACGGTTATTGTGTTTTGACTTGAATTTCTACTTGAACAGTTGATGTCTTTGCCGAAGCTTCTTCGATGGTAGTCTCAGTCTTAGATGGCTACAATGTTTGCATCTTTGCATATGGTCAAACTGGCACGGGAAAGACTTTTACTATGGAGGGTACACCACATGATAGAGGAGTCAATTACCGAACTTTGCAACAGCTATTTAAAATTGTTGGAGAAAGGGAAGAAACTATCATATATGATATCTCTGTCAGTGTGCTTGAAGTTTACAATGAGCAAATCAGAGATTTGCTTGCCTTGTAACGCACAGGAAAGAGGTGGAATTACTATCCTACTCGTTCACCTATGCAGAAAATTTTTATCCACATGTCTTTTAAATGGAGGCCATGCTATCTGAATTTGGATGTTAGAAGCAATTATCACTCGTTTTTCTGGCTATGAATTTGTTAATTCAATGTTCAATTGATTTTAATACTTAATATTAAACTCTAGGTTGGAGATAAAGCAAGTTTCTGAAGGGGTCCATCATGTACCAGGGATAGTTGAAGCAAAAGTCGAGAATATTGAAGAGTTCTGGGATGTTCTGCAGGTTGGAAGTAAGGCAAGAGTTGTAGGATCAAATAATGTTAATGAACACAGTAGTCGATCCCACTGGTTAGTTCAAATTCAGAATTCCTTGAGTTAGATATTCTTGTCCATATTTTTGACTTGTTGATTTTATTGCCTGAATTAAAGCTTAAACTTGCTTTTTAATTTTAACATTTCTGAGATTAGTATGATCTGCACAATGGTGAGAGCAAAGAATTTGATCAATGGTGAGTGCACCAGTAGCAAGCTATGGCTTGTGGATCTGGCAGGCAGTGAGAGACTAGCAAAAACTGAAGTTCAGGGGGAAAGGCTCAAGGAAGCTCAAAATATTAACAGATCGCTTTCAGCTCTTGGTGATGTGATTTCTGCTTTAGCAACTAAAAGCAATCACATTCCATACAGGTCCTCATCATATTAGCACATAACATGTTAACCTGATTTGCTTGTACAGTTTTTTAACTTCTTCAAATGGCCTTTACAGGAACTCAAAACTCACACATTTGCTTCAGGATGCGTTAGGTTAGTAGCTCTTCTTGAAAATAATTTTCCTTTTTGTCGCTCGAGATTATATCAGCTAAACAACTTTCAAATTGTAAAATCTGCCATTTTGATTATGGACTCCTTGTGAGAAAAGGAAAACACTTCAAAAAGGTACCAATCTGATTGACATTAAATTATCCAGTTTTGTGATCTTAGCAAATCAATTTGAACAGCAACAACTCAAGTAAGTGGAACTTCAATTCAATACGAATACTTATTTTGTATGCTTCACTCCACAAACTACAGGGGGTGCTTCAAAAACCTTAATGTTTGTGCAAATCAGCCCTTCGGTCCATGATCTAAGCGAGACTCTTAGTTCTTTAAACTTTGCTACAAGAGTTCGAGGGGTTGAGCTAGGCCCTCCTAAGAAACAGATCGATATGTGTGAGCTTCAAAAGCTGAAGCTAATGGTAAGCTCGTTGGTACCTGTTAAGTATCCTTTCCTTCATAAGGTAAATAAACTAAATCTTCAGTTTGTGCATCTTCTATATCCTGTGAAGCATGAGAAAGCAAAACAAGATTTGAGATGCAAAGATGATGCATTAAGCAAGCTAGAAGACAGTTTTCAAAACCTAGAAGCTAAAGCCACAGGAAAGGATCAGATATGCAGAAACCAGCAGGAAAAGATAAATGAACTTGAAAATCTACTAGCGTCAAGAACAGAGCTGTGCAGACGTCTGGATAAGCAGTTATCCCAACTTTCAGAAGAAATGAGGGGGAAAGAAGAAACTTGCTCTAATTTCCAGCACAAGGTTGGTTCCAGAGAACAATTTCTTTATTAGGTTGATCAAGCTTATTTTTCTCTGATCAAATATTACAACTCTTCCCAAGGTCAAGGAACTTGAGAACAAGCTGAAAGAGCAGGAACAAGCCAAGTCCATGAATCTTCAATACAAGGTTTCTTTTTTATCACTGTTTCTGTCCAGATGGATAGTTTTCGGATTCAACATGTCTTCAAATTGATTTTCATATCACCGAAATGGATCTGGTAAACAATGTCAATGGGCATAACGTGGAAGTTTAGTTGCTTGAATGCTAATTATTCTCCGATGCACTCAGGTCAAGGAACTAGAGAACAGAGAGAGGTCAAAGGAGTTTGAACTTCATACAAGGGTACTCCAGCATAAGGTGATCTTAACTATGGTTACTGTTAAAGTATCTTAGTGTTTTACCTTTGTCTCGTTACCCATCTCTTCAAGTAATGGTTGAACTAGTGTTGTAGATTTTACTTTGTAGCTAGAATGTTCCCTTGGTTGCCTCTGGCAATTAGGCTTCACGTTCTTTTTCACATTTACTTGTTCAGCTTATAAACATTAAACCATATTACAAGGAACAAAATGATGAGCAAGTTTTGGCACAGGTCAGGGAACTTGAAAACAAGCTGATGTGTGAAAGAGAGAATTCAGAACCCCGATCTCTTCATCAAAAGGTCTTCTCAGTGCTTGTATTGTTTAGAATAAGTAGCGTGATATCTACTATAGTAGGACGTACTGATTTTTGTTACCTCCATATATGGTGTATTACAGATCAAAGTGCTTGAAGAAAAGCTCATACAGTACGAAAGTCATGGACGAGAAAGCATACAAAGACTAAACTCCAGCGAGAGGTTAAGAGCTACGCCGGTGGAAAGAAAAGTAATGACAACTCTATGCGACATTGATCCACCGAGTCAAAGGAGTTTAAATTCCAATAACCGAACCGTAGACCAGTGTTCCGTTTTGCTCAAGGGAACAGACTCACTGCGTGAGATTAGGAGAAAGAGAGACATCCAAAGCAAAGGGACGGAGAATAGAAACAAAATTTCATTTCCAACTCCTTTATCTGAGAAGAAGTCTGAGTCGAAGGCATCCAGAGGTTTAGAAAGAATTACAAGAAATAGAAACAACGGAATCAATAGAGATCAACAGTTGTCAGGTGCCAAAGACAATAATAGACTCAAAATTTGGTTAAGGTGAAGGTTAGGTGACAACTCACGGTGTTTAGTAAATAGCACAAGGGTTAATTATTATGATAATTCAGTTGCATTAAAGGTCCTTTATTCTATTCTGCTTTGTCTATTTGATCTAAAGCAGAAAGAGCTAATTACTGTACTGCTGCTGCGTTGATTACTATTTTGAGGTGTAAAAATTTTCCCAGTCAACTCCTATTGGTTTCTACAAACTTTTAAAAATTCATATAACGTCGCAATAAGTAGGAAACTTGTGAGAGGAACCGGGGGTAGAGTGGTGAAGTAAGAATGAACAAGAAAACAGCGTACACTGGCAAATTTTAAAACTGCCAGAAGCATTTCCATAACCATTGTAAGGACTGTACAGTACTATTAACATTTGTCAACTCAATATCTGATAGCCATCCTTTTCTGTCAAGATAAGCCTGTGAAGTTTATCCATTACTATATCTACATGACTAAAAATGGAACTCAGCCGAACCCAAATCCTTCATTGCCTTCATGAATGGCAAGCAGCAACCTCTCTTCCAAACATTGCTTGGAAGGATACTCTGGTAGATCCAACTGATTGAAGCTGCAAATGCCAGTTGACAGAAAGTTAGCGATCAGCAGACATAAAAACTCCATCTGAACAGGAAAGGGGATAGCCACTAGATGCCGGTCTGGAAACAAAGAGATGATAAATATAACATTACCAAGTATGAGCAGAAGGCAAGTGATCTGGGCTCCCATAAGCCTTGTGTATTTGAAATTTCTGTGAACCTGAGATTCCCTGTAGTGCACTAAATCCTTCAAGAGGCACCTATAAAATAGCAAGGGCACTCAGATCGCTAAAAATATGATCCAAATACAAAAACCAGCTTCCTCATTCAACAATGACAGAGAACTAATTGAATAACGTTAGCATTTCAGATAACATGTACTAATGATTGATCTATACACTATTTGCTGGTTGTTAAATTCATTTTATTAGATACAAGTTGTATACAAGCTTAACATGATTCCCTTCTCAAACGAGACACAGAGCAAATGGAAGTAGTAAAAACAAATAAAAATACCTTAGAGGTTCCAGTCACAAACTGAAGAAGGCGAGCCTTGTCCTCCTTGCTGAGTCCCTGAACAGCCTCCCAAAACCACTGTATGACAGGAGATGCAGCACTATATCCAGAATACTCTGTATTGGCCCTAAGGTCGTCCACTATAAAACAAATGACGATAAAATTTAGCAACTACTCAAAAATGTTTCATGCAATAATGGACCAAGAGATTGGGGGTCATTAAATGATATATAAAACACTGACACTCACAATCAATATCCGGAAGCCCACTAATCAACAGCTCCAATTCCTTGTCATTAAATATTGATATCAACTCCTTAGGAATTAATTCCTCGAATCCTTCCATAAAGGCAGTTATTTGAGGACGAATTGCAGTTGTCAACCGATGCTCAGTAACTAAATCAACATACTGGTGCTTATTGTCATCAGTAACTTTAATATTACGTCCTCCAGGAATCAGTTCATAGTCAGTTACCTGTACCGTGATGAAACAAACGTCATTACAGCAAATTTTTAAAGAAACTCAGGAGTCACATAAGTAATTGAAGAAATCATACCTCATTCCTTTCATAAAGTATGAGCTTCTCTTCATCAGCATCAATACTGAAGGTCAGGTGCAATACGTCACTTATATCATTCTGGCAAAGTAAATAAATGACAAGTAAGTCAATCTTGCCAGTGGAATATCTAAGAAAAGGGCTAGAGAGATAGAGACATATGTAAGGAAAAGTATTGTACCTCAAGCATCCATTTCAGGTTTTTAAAGTAATCAGGATCAATAGCTTCAACATCATGATATGTAACTTTGACTCCTAGAATGTGCTTGTAAAAAGATCGGGTAAAATGGACATCTAAGAGTTGCCCATCGAAAAGTGCTTTACCAACCTGAAAATGGTAATTTAATAACCAATCAATAATCAAACATTTAATCCAACAAGCTTTCTGATGTTAACTGAATCCTAATAGGAGCTGCAATTAACAAAGAAAAAAAGCATCCGTATGGTACTCACAACTCTTCCAACAAACTTGAAGTATGAAAGATGTTCTGTTTGGTACACAGAGTTCGGGTTAGGCTGGAATGTGGATTCATTGCCCACTGTTGTAAAGAGAAGTGCTCCCTTGTCAAAAATGACCCTTGACAACAACTGATACCATTCCCTTGTAAGCCCACCAGCATCAATACCTTCCTCTCCTTGAAAGTGAACCGTCAATCGCCCTTTTAACTCTGTTCTTGACCTCATGCGAAGCTGATTATATGAATCCTCTAGAATGTAAGCTCTTCTCACAGAAATCCTTAAAGGACTGTGATGATGATGATCATGTTGATGCTTTATTTTTGATCTGAAGTGAGCACGTTTATTATCAAAATCAACAAATCGAGGAACTTTCAGCATTAGTGAGAAAGACTTCTCAAGCAACCCAGGATTCTGACGGATGAAAGCATTAAGCAGCTTCCTGTGTTTCTCAGAGAACCTCACAAAAGCAATATGCTTTTCATCACCTTTTGATACAGACCCAGAGGTTTTCTGCTGTGCAGCTGATGTGCTTGCATCCTCAACTTCAGAAACTGCACTACCATAGTCATGACTAGAACCTGGTTGTGCAGGATGCAACTTCTCACACATCACAAAGAAGGACTCTATGTATGGCAAGATATTTTGAGAACCTGCAGGAAGTGGAGGTGTCATCCCAGACGGTTTTGATGTGGAAGCTCTCGGAGGAAATAGCACATCGGGTGCAGAGTCTGAATAACTCTCTATTTTGCTTATGCAAGAGCTAAGCTCCAGCCACAAAGGCTCTAAAGCTGCGTTGATGTCAGACACCTGTAAAAGAGCAG
The DNA here is from genome assembly GCA_025629805.1 of Erythroxylum baracoense. NCBI lineage: Eukaryota > Viridiplantae > Streptophyta > Magnoliopsida > Malpighiales > Erythroxylaceae > Erythroxylum > Erythroxylum baracoense. The sequence continues at coordinate 78,068 of JAOTAY010000037.1, read as the reverse complement.
TACTATGTTCTTTTTCCTGAAGTATATGCTGGTCCTTCTCTTTCTCAATCAGTGATACAACAAGAGAGCTCAATGCCTGAAGAACCCTTAAAATTGCTGCCCCATCGGACGATGTTGTACTAAGGAGTGCTTTGAGCTCTTCACCAAATACACGTAGTTCATGCATAGCAGACTTGGTTAAGTTTTGCACAGCATCAGCCAGTTCATTAATAAAGAGTCGACAATGAATTGGTGCAATAGCAACCAATTTCTTCATCACCTCTGCCACAAGAGTGTATGCATTATCTGACAAACTGCAGAAAACATGGTAAGATGAAGATTCAGTAGATAGACTATAAAATCCAAAAGGATGACACAGAACAACACAGAATAGAATAAATGGCTGTTCAAAAGCATTTAGCAGGCAATTATTATTTGTCGACAAAATTCTTCTTGATCCAGAAGCAAAATGTATGCAACAAGAGATTGAATCTTCCAATTCAGTCCAAAAACAGAAAGGGAAAAAAATAGTTCATTTGTTCATGAATGTCACATCATATCTAATGTTACTATTAGTACAATCCTGAACTGGAAACTATAAAGAAAACACATGCAAAACAGAGAGTTAAAACAGTCATGCAATGCTGGCAGTTTGAAGATTTGTTATACCCTTCCCGTGCAAGCAATGAACATAGAAGTCTAAGCTCTGCTTGTGGCAGGTTAAGCAGTATACTTTGAGTATCACATTCATCACTTGTGCCAGAAACCATTTGTTTGGAAGAATCAAATGCTGTGGATGAGGAACCAGCAATCACTAAGGATGCAGCACCAGCTTCGCCACTAGTATCAGCATTTGATGAGGAAATCTGAGCTGCAGCGGCAGTAGCTGTTCTAGATTTTTCCGAAGAAGTACACTTACTTTCGGTGTTGTCAATGATAACCTCTAACAAGTTAAGAAGCTGCCAAATAAGCAGAAATTAGAACTAAATTCTCTCTACTACTCATGAAGCCAAAAGCAGTTAATAACAAATAACAGCATCATTCAATGTAATGTCACCTGTTCGAGATGTGCTATGCTCCGCAAATAAAGAGGTTGATTCAAGAGGCTCAAAAGTAAGGCAATAGATACACATTCCTCCCCATGCCACACACCACCAACTTCATGACCTTCAACAAACATTTCAGCTTTGCCACTTGTTTGATCAATAATTTGATTCTCCAATCGCTTTGGAAGCGGCAGTCTAACCTGCAGCAAAATTTTTGCTACACTAGGATGATTACGTGCCAAGTAAGTCAGCATCTCAAGAATTCGACGAGATAGCAACGGTGGCACCCCTGCAAAGAAACCACAACACGTAATCATTGGCACAAGATTCATTCCAAGGGGAAAATAAACAAACCACCCTTCATGTTAAGAATATCAGATGACAAATTTTTAACAGTGAAAAAAAAACAAAAGAAATATCCCAACATTTCTGCAAAATTTCCATAACAATATACTAGAAAATGAGCTTGTTGGAATAAATTCTTGAAATCTTGAATTGGATTGTCAAATTAGCCAGCTAAGAATTTCCAAGCTCCAAAATCCATGTCAAAGATCCCAAGAGCAATAGAACTTAGAAGTTGTAGACTATTGTCATCTGCTTATAAACACATTACATCTTTGTCTGAATAATGTTAGATGTACCCACTATTGATAACAAGTAATTAAAATTCCTGAAGATCAGAAAACCAAATAGTAAATTTACCATCATATGACTGCGGACGGGAGTACATCACATTATTTTGGCAAGCATACAGGCGATATGATGGTACAGCAGCATTTAGAAGACCCATGGGCTTCCTTGTATCAAGCATCAGCATATCCATCAATATTTTTACAAGAGTCGTTCTGGTTTCACTATGAGCACACAAATTGAGAAGAAGCCTCTGCAATGGACCTTTATACAATGGCTGGAAATTCATCCCCGTCAACATATTATTCAAAAAAGAAGAATGGACAAAAGGAAAAAACATGTTGATAAATGAATACCTGAACTATTCGAAGCACCCGAATCATTGCTTGTAGAGATTCTCGCTCAACTAAAGGAGCCCCATCAGCTTCAACTAGCTTAGCAGTAATTGACCTACGTGAGGCAATACCAGTTCTGTCTAAATTGTATCCAATACCTTCACCTCGTCGAGACGACTCTGCCCTACGACTTCTTGGGTACATGCCAAAGAGAGTACGGTTGTGGTAACGATGTGCAAATCTTTCCCTCAACATATTAGCCTCCGCAACTAGAGCAGGAGTTAGATTGGCAAGAATAGCGTCAGATGATGTGAGGAGAACCTGAAGAAGGCAATAGTCAGAAGAGGTACACATCTATATGTATATTTCAAACTCTGCACCAATGCAGTAGAGGAAAGAATCTACCTCTTCACGAAGATCTGATGGAAACGTTGCAATGATGGAGACTGTATCCATTTCCACAGGTTGTCCTTCAAGTTCGTGAGACTGTTGAACCCTTTGTGCTTGTTGCTGTGCTAAGACTTCTGCCCTGATATCTGGAGGAAGGGCTGCAAGAAACTCTGGATCAATATCACCAGTATTTTGAGGTTCAGAATTTGACGGTTGAGTCACTTGACCCTGTTGAGCAGAAAGTACTTCAGCACGCAATTCTTCTGGAAGGGCATCCAAGAATGCAGGATCAATTGGTCCAGAACTTGCTTCTCCTCCAATTTGTTCCTCCACCACTGGACTGTCTTGCTCAGCTTCCCTGCTAGAGTTCTCTGAAACTTCAGTGACACTATGTAGGGATGCATCTCTTGCATTAATAGATGAAGAATTCCCAAAAGAAGCATTAGATCTTCTTGCCCTTATTACTTGTTGGTCCATAGGGATTCTATCTGCTGAACCTTGTCTCTCTCCACCATCATCATGACCATCAGCACTTCCTATTTCAACATCTAAACTGCGAAGGCTTTCTCCCAAGGTTGCCCCACTACCACTACTTTCCTGGCTTATTGCTTCAACATCACGGACAGTTGAGTCATTCTGTTCAAATTGCATTTCAACAGAATGTGACGGGGGATCACTTGTCGCTTGCCTCCTCTCAGCATTGCCAGACCCATCAATTGCTGCAGAAGGAGGTGTGTTGCTTGTATCATGGCTCATATTGTTCTCAACAGAAATGCCAGTATGTGTACCAGCTCCTGGCTCCTGTAGCTGGCTAGGATCACCATTTGTTTTAGGTTCCACCGCTGGCGTATTCTGGTCAGAAGATTTTTCAGGTGTTGGTTGCCTCAATTGGGAAACAAACAACTCTTCAAGACCTGGAGGTACAGATGCATTTGATCCACCGCTTTGATGGTTATCATCCATCCATAGGTTCAGCCGATGACCACGACGTCCATTCCTCAATGAACGAAAAATAGAATCCAACTCCGAGTTCCTATCTGGAAAAACCATATGCAGGCATTCTCTTAAAAATTGGAAACAAAAAAGATGAAAAGAGCTGTATGCACATTCTAAAATCAAGCGATCTTGTGTATGTCATCACTTGTACACAAAAAGTGAGGTTGAAAGCCCTATGAAGTACAAAATTTCAGTTACCAAAGAAATCACCTGATTGTCTAGACATACTTGAATGCTGTGAGGAAGGTCCAACTAAAAGGGGGTGGCGTGAGGGTGCACTAATATCACCACTCCTGCCAAGAAGATTGTAGATGGATGTAGTCCGCCCTTGACGTCTAGAACCAAAAACTTCAACAGGCATCATATGAAGGGCTTCATTAGGAAAGCTATTGTCTCTACCAAAAACCTCAATATGGTCAAAAACATTTATCCCATTGATTCCCTCTTCCAGCCTAAGTATGACACCATCCTGATCTTCCTCCTCATCCTCATCATCTTCCTCCAACACTTCTTCATCAAATTCATCATCCTCAATGTCATGATCATCTTGATCAGTGTCAGGGTGTGGCAAATGATGAACTTCGTCTTCCTCAAGATCATTGTGCTCCTCATCATCTTCATCATGGTCATCGTCATCGTCATCTACTTCATCCCCATCATCCCCAGACATGTCTTCATCTTCATCTTCATCAAGATTTTCTTGTTCATGAGGTTGGATTTCAAACCGTATTTCAACATTTCCAATGCCGTTTTCGAGACCCCTTGCATCCTCAGAAGTTTCCTGCATAAAGTCATCCTCAGTAGCAGGAGCAAAACCTCCATCAAGATCTTGGTCATGCTCCATATCATCTGTAACAGCTTCAGCTCGACCATAATCTTCAACTGCGTTAAACGGTTCATCATTGTCAGCAGAAATCGGATTATGATTGGACTGGGATACCATTTCCCTAGACTGGGATGTGTCAACAGCATTATCTGTTCTTCCAGATTGACGTTGTGCAGAATGTTTTGCCAAATTCTCACCCTTCCCTGCATTAGAGTCTGCAGAGTTAACATGCTCTTTAGTTACCAACTCCAGAGCTTTAATAAGCCCAGTTACAACTTTCGGTGAGTCAATGTGATCCAGATCCAACACTTCAAGAGTTCGAGTCAAGGATCTAACAAGACCAACATCTATGAAAGTGGCAGAAGCTTCCGATGCAATATATGAACCAGTAGGCGTGTGAGCAGAGAGTACGTCATTGAGTAGATCCACATATGCTTGCATGTCATTGGTTGGTGGCCTACAACCACTACACGAGTCAACAAAGTTGATGAAAATACAACTGATCTCGGAGAAAACCCTTTTCCTTGCTTCAGCTGAACGGACACATGATGCCACCAAAAACTGACTAGCTCTGGTTGTTAGCCTATGTCTCCAATCACTCTCTACTTTCCTTTCCTTCTTCATATTCCTAGAATATGGAATAAACCTATGAAGAATGTGGTGAAATAGTCCTCCAGCATCCAAGCCAGTTGGTCCCTTCAAATGAGGGCCCCTAGAGCTGCTCAGCTCAGCATCTTTCTTGAGCAATACATTGACAGATGAAGAATACATTAATAGAATCTCTGTAAGAAGCTTCAGGATGAATACAAGCTTTGCAAGCAGAGCAGGAGCTTCTTCACTACTTGTTTCAGTCCCTTCAGACACAGTAGCAACTGCTTTTCCTTTTCCCTTAATTGCAGCAATGTCAATATCCATATCAGTCGAGGAAGGAACATCATGCTGCATATCTGGCGTTGCATCATATTTCACAGGAGGTAAAAAACTGCTAACAGAATCCAAAAGAAGCTCAATCACATTCAGAAAGCTCTGAGGAGATTTTCGATGAGCTTTAGCACTCTTCACACTTGGGTCATGGAGCTTGCCATGTCCACTCCCAGGTGACATTTTGTTCATACTGCCCAAGGCAACCTTCCCATCCATAATACTAGTTTTATCTTTCTCTGATGCTTTTTCCCTCTCCTTCTCTTTGGTCTTGTCCTTCTCACGATCTTTTAGCAATACAACATAAGGCCTTTCACCAACCATCTCGACTTGGCAAACTGATTTTGCAGCTTGCAAAAAAATAACTGGATCCCTTGATATGACAGAGCTCAACTTTAAAAGAAAATTGCGTGGAGTAACTCTTCCATTGGAATGCCTATTAGCAGCAGCCACAAGGCTATGCTTTATTTCAGATTCCATTGCTTGCTGGAGAGTTTGAGGATCTTCAAGAACATGACGGAAAATGGTTCCAGCAACATTGTCAAATCCAGGAAACAGACAACTTGTTGGCAAAGAAAGCAAAGAACTAAGACCCTCTCCTTCAAGGAAACAAACAGCAACAGGGTGAATTTTGGTTAGTGTGGAGCACAGCTGCAAAACAGCATGCATTGCTTCAGACGGAAGCTGGTTCCTGATGCAGTTGCAAGCTATCTGAATAAGTTTCTTCTGCTCTTCTATATCCACATATTTCAATGGTGATGCTGCTGAAGATTGCAATCTGCTTTGCTTATCTTCATCAATGCTGATTGAGCTTTGCTGACAGCTAATTTCATCTCTTCTCAACTGCTCTATAATCTCAGAGTTCAGTTTTTGATCTACCTGTAGCAGTCGATCTATAGAAAGAAAAGCTGTAGTTACCCAACTTGGAACCTGTTGTTTTTCTCTCGTCACTAAACCACCATCCCACTGTGAAAGCAAATCTAAAACAATCTTAACAAGACCATTCTTCAAGGCAATTTCCCGCGCCACAGCATCTTCATTAAAAATTAAGGCAAGGACATGAAAAAGAGAACATAAAATAGTACTATTTCTGCTTTCAGAAATGACACTTCTGTTCTTCACTTGATCAAGAATAAAGGAGATAACTGTAGACCTTTGTTGGCCATCATTTTGTGAGCAAATTAACACAAGAAGGTCACACACTGGAAAAGCTAGAGGCTCCTTCACTTGCAAAATGTTTGCGCATGTTGATAGCAACTCCTCAACTGGAGGAAGTTGGACCACCTCCTCTTCAAGCTGTTGAATACTGGCATTTGTACCATCCTCTTTCAGATTTGATTCTGAGTTCCCCAATGACAAGGCAAGGGCTCGTGCAAGCTCATCATCTTCTTGAGTTTCCTCAGGATGGGAAAACAGCCACTCCATTGCCAGCTCCACACTGTTTGATCCAACTTGCCTCAGAGCTTCTTCTGCTCTAGACCTGGAAAAGCCCATCTCCACTATAGTAGAAATAGCTGTTTCATTTGGAGGAGGGCCAGTAATACGAGGGCCACTGCTACTGTTCAAATTTTTCACTTCGACCCCTGAATAAATGTGCCGTATAACAGAAATTACTGAACTGATGAAATCATTACTGCAATCAATAAACTGTGGGTGCGTCCAAACAGGCAGTACTGCCTTCAACACCATAGACTGGAGAATCTTAACAAAAGTCTCAGCATCCCGTGGGAAAGGGATGCCTTCATTTGCCAGAGGTTGAATAAGCAAGTGCTTTGTGAAAGGAGATAGAATAAATGATGATGTCACAAGATGATCCATAAGTCTACCATATCTTGCTAAGGGCCCATAAATCCATGTATTATCTGTATCTTCTTTACCATCTTGTTTGACACTCGCATCATCAGTGTCCATTGGAGATGCAGGGCCCCTGTTAACTGCAAAAAGCAGTTGGCTGGTAGCTTCAAATGTAGTCAAAACTGAATGAATAACTCCCTGTCCATATAAACAATTTAACAATATGGGATTACAAGAGTCTGCCCTGTCCAGTAAAATACCATCAACGAAATCAATCACCCGGCCAAAGTACCGGCACTTGGTTGATATGGACGTGTCTGATCCGGAAGAACTTCCATGGCCACCAAAATTCATGTGATCCAAAGCAATGGAAGCAATAGTACTTGCCACTACTTTAGAAGAAGGAGAAACATTCAGAATATCCTCCCGTCTACGTGAAGGAAGTAACATTGCCTTCCCCAACTCTTGAAACAAATGCATAATATGGAAAGAAAGTGATCTCACCACATCACAACATGATCTGTAATAAGATCTTTGCTTGTCAAGTTCCTTTTTATTAACAACCTCAGCAGTGTTCGATGACTCAGAATCATGAGATTGATGGATAGATCCCAGTCTATTGGAAAGAACATCAGCACTCAATCCTTGTTGCAATCCAGTAGCACGTCCAAGATCACGATACAGGCTCATAAGATCCAGAAACTGGGACTCAATACTCCATTCTGAACTCCTCCTCCTCAAAAATGGATCAAGAAACTGTCTGAATGAATCAAACGGTTGCTCCTCACTCTCATTTATACTTGGTTCCAACTGTTGTGATTCAGTAGCAGAACCAGTACCATCCTCATCCTTTCCAACCTTGGCATCTAAAATTAAAGCAATCTGCCAAAGAACTTCTCGATGCAAACATCCAATGTCCTCCAGAACATGTTTGCTACCATTTCCAAATTCTGTGAGCAATGCAGTCACCCAACGATTGTCCTTTGAAGCAGCAAGAAATAATAGAAACTCAAGAAGGAACAGAGATGAAAAAACTTCATCATCTGGCACTGCTCTTGGATCCAACAAAAAGGATCCCGAAGCCTTGTCAAAACCAGCCAAAGCTTTCTTTATATGGTCCCTAAGAGATAGACAGAACGCACGTGCTAGAGGCCCAGAATGATGTTGAGTAAATCCCTTGAAAACCATTGTGCTGTGTAAGGCAATAGACATCCCCTCAGATGACTGGACAATACTAGGCTGCAATAGAAGCTTTAGCAAAGCCTCAATTCCTGATTTTTCCACAAACAACCGACAAGTTTCAGAATTTTCCATTGTTCTATGAAGCAGAACCATCAGATGAAAGATACATAGCTGAACAAACTGCTCGTTACTGAAACCTTCTTGTCCCAAGTCCACACCACCAACTAAAGAGCAACGCCCTTCATTTTCCTTGTCACCTGAATCTGTTTCCATGGCACTACTCCCACTAACCTTACCTAATGGCCCCACAAAGTTGTTTTCCCCAAAGGAGGATATCTTATCAATAATTTCAATCATCAAGTCAACACCAGTGTTTCTAAGTGAAGAAACATGGCGCAAGAGCTCCTCCACTGCATTTGACAAAGGAACAATGGCATCATTCATTGCTAATACATATTTCTTGCTGGTGAAGATGTCAACTAGAAACCTTAAAGCTGAAGTTTCTTTAACAGCTTCCAAACCTTTGGAATTAAGACATATGGCACCAAGACCATTTGGAACACATGTGAGTGCCTTGGAAGAAGGAAGTACTCCAGCCACCACTGATGATAAAAATGCATCAGGAAGACCCACTTCATGCAGAACGGGAAAACAAGTAGGGTCCTTGTGGATAATTTCACTCATAACAGTCACAGCTGAATAATAGATGTCGCCACCAAATTTAGGTGCATTTTCATATATAAGTGCCAGAGTAGAAGGCAAAGAATTGTCATGGGAATTTAGGGATCTTGTATTGTTTGCAGGAGCATATGTAGCAGAACCAAGTGCCTTCAATAGAACTTTGATAAGTCTCTTCTGGGAGTAGATATGATCGTCATTGTATCTTGAGCACTCACCAACTACCATTGAATTACTGTTTTCTCCAGCCAAACCAATAATTCTATGTACTTCTATCTGTAGCCTCTGGCCCAAAAGCTCAACTCCGCCCAGTTCCCTCAACAGAGAAACAGCTGAACCACTGCAATCCATGAGCTTTTGCAAGGCTTTTACAGCCAAATAGACAAGGTGCATGTGATTAGGATCTGAATCCTCCAAAAGAGGTAAGAATGTTGGCACCATCCCTGAGCCCCTAACATTGCTCCCTGAAGCAGAGGAAGAAACAATATGAAGTAAATAGAACTGAAGGAGTGCCTCGACAAAGGAAAGGGAAGACGGATCACCAGAGTTCTTCAATGATAAAACAGCTCTTTGAAGAACATTAAGAAGAATCATACGGTTCCCAACAGCAAAACTGATACTGGATCCACTCAGTATCCTCGCACGCTCATGAGATGCTGAATATGCAGCTAACTGAGCTCCTAATGCTAGCATCGCAAGTGTTCTGATGGTTCCAGGAACACTTTCTTCTGAACGCACAATTCTGATCAATTCATTTGTATACTCGGGCTCATTAGCAAAGAAGGATGTCAGTTCTTCACTAGCATCACTAGATTGAACAAGTACAATGAAAGCAAGTAGACAAATTCTGCTGTACAGTCTACAAACTCTTGGAGAACGAAAAGCTCGAGCATATCTTATTCTGGTCAGCAGTGAAAATCGAATGTCAGGAGGCACATTGTACTGCTGAATGCACTGTTTCATCAGTGATAGATCATCTTCCTTCAGTAAATGGAGGTCTGGTATATGTATAACTTGAGCCCTTTGGTCGTTCACACTATGCAATTCAAAATAAAGTGATGAACCAATTCTGTATTGAGACTTTTCATTACTACTATCTACATCAGATGGGAACAAACATAGCCCTTCATCCTGCGTTCTCTCATTAGCTATCACACAAGAATACAATCCCAAACCCTCCTCTTTGCTTCCCCAACCCTGGGCTAGAGATAGAAGGCAGCTATTCACAGAACCACATCCGATCAACTTCCCACTTCCGTGCAGCTTCGAGGGGTTGATTTTAACAAGAGCTGAAAGAGTCTCCAAAGTAGCAATAAGAACCTCAGGATCTGTTGATGCCAATAAGAGCTTGAAATGCTGAAGACAAGAAACACAGAATAAATATACTGTGATAGACATATCAAATTAGGCATCCATTATGGGAAAACTTTTGGGGTACTGTCAAAGAATATACCTCCAACCCGTCAAATGAACTCTTATTAAGACAATTCTCTAGAATGATTTGCATAACTCGCAAAATTTGCAGAACTTCATGCTTTGGGAATGCATTTTCATCTTCAGCTATATTATCTGACAAGAGAAGGTCATTCCTGCTGGACAAGTATGTCTTGAAATATGTATCAAAATGCAAAAACAACGGCCTCCAATGATGAAAGTTCCCCTGAAATTAAAGCAAACAAGTGACAGCAATTAAAGAAGGAGAACAGCAAAATTTTGAATAAACACAGACAAGTATGCTCTCACCTTACTGTACTCCCAACGAAAGCCAGAGAGAGGAATAGCAATATCTTGTAGTGGACTCTGGATCACCTTGTCAATGAATGCTTTAATTTTGGGAGGCTGCACGTAACAGTATAAAGTCAGATATGGAAATAGATGTCTAGAAGTATATTATGTACACAAATTGCACATATGACATGCAAAGACACAAATCTATATTTATTCAAAACATGATGAGCACAACAGTGACAACAGATATCTTTCAAGGTCTACAAGAAGAAATAAGGCACAATTAACAAGTGAGCAACAAAACTCTTTTAAAAACACAATTAAAAGTTGATTAAACAATGTATTATCAACATGAGTCCTGTTACACTTTATTTGTGCAGAGCCATAATGGTGGAAAACAAACACATCGTCCCTCTACCCTAACTTCTAAGAGCAAAACCAATACGACACAAATGAAAGAAACATATCATTTCGTTCAAACATTTATCTAAGATTTCTTAAAGGAACAAGAGAGTCTAGAACCAAAAGTAAATCTTTTCAACTCTAAAGGAGAAAATAGCAATAAGTACTCTGACAAACGAATTAAGAAGTAAAGCAAAGAAGTTTAAATGCAGATTTTGTATGGTCAACAATGTGACTTGTCCACCAATGAGAAAAGAAGGTATCAAACAAATTGCAATCAACTAGTGATGATAAATTCAAAATGCCTATTTCATTTTCACTTCATATCAATAAGAAACACTAATAAACAAGAATGATCTAGAATGATACAGTTCAAAACAAGCCTAATTAACTGCCGTAATTTAATCTGCAGTTCAAAATATGCAGATCCTAAAACATTGTTTTAAATATGGTACATCAGAATTGTATCATCTATGGAGGTGTACAAGCACGACTTGGATCATAAAAGAATATCCCCAAAATGACAGAAATAGTTGATTAATACAATATTAAGATGCATAATGAGTTATTTGCAACATTACATCACCATCCATGATAATATTCAATTGATTTTATTCCTAATCAGTTTGAAAAGACGAAAAAATTTAGCAGATGTTGAACAACTCCTAAGATCCCAACCAAGATGTGGGTAATGTTTTGACAAAGAATCTCAAGTAAGAGCATTTGCAGCCAACCATTCCATCTGCAAATTTATATTTAAAACTGACTTTGTTAGCCCTCACTTTGCTTGAGCTTGCAATCCAAAAGGCTTGTGTGAAGAAAAGTATAAAAAAATTCATGGTATTCTACAACGCATCCTAAAGATTAGCCTTGGTTTGAAAGGTCTTAACCACATAATCAGAAGACAAAGATATAAAATCAAGCAAAGAGCATCCTCAAGCCTGAGGTAACTGCAAGTAAAAACTAAAGTGAATTATATTTATAAAGAATGCAGTATGTTCTCGCCATCCATAGTATCCAAATTTCATTCTCATATGAATAGTTCATGTGAATTACATAAATCGGTGGCCCAATGTTGATGGCAACAAAAGTATAGTAGCTGCTTTGAACTATGTGTCTGCATGTCTGACTCTCATGCAGGCTCATTCCAAAATTTGAGTTAGTTTTTGCAAGCTTTCCTTCTTTAGCATTGGTTAGGCTACTTTCTCATTAAGTGCAGTATTTTGCGACAGCTAGGTTCTTCTATTAGCAGCTTGGGCTTGTCACTGTTTTACTATTATTCCAAGACTATTACAAATAAGACTTATCGCTGGACAAGACAACAGACTTATAATTTCAGAATTTTACCCAAGAAGGTTTCTTTAAGAATTTAGAAAAAGTCTAAATTCTTATCAACTGTTTCACGCACAATCAATCCTATCCTAACTTGTTTAAACCTAAATGCCCAATTCTTTCTCTGCATCAGCTACCGTACACATATCGAGTTTCCTTTATTATGATTCCCCTAGATTAGGTTTGCTTCATTAAGTTTCCTTCATCAGGTTTCATTTGTTATTTTAAGGTTACGTTTTAAAAGAATAAGTGAAATTAAGATTACGTTTCACATGCTCTCTCTAAAACCCTAATTTTCTTCACTCTTTCTCCAATTTTATATCTCTTCTCTTTCCTTGATCCCTGGCCTTTTTTCCCCAAGCTCTCTGTGCACCCTTTAAACCATAAGTGCTAGGACAACTTGTATAGCAGCTTTGCAGACCATTTCACAGCACCAAATATTGGTCTAGTACCATGATTTTCACGAACTTACGGTAAGTGCTAAAAGAGAATGATGTGCTTTGCGAATTAATTCTTACACTGCAAGAAAACACCTTTGCTTGTTGGATAAAATTATCTATGTGTTTCAGTACATGAAACACACAAATATTATTCAATATCATTAAACTCATTAAAACCAACTGCTCTCTGCTTAGGTAGCCGTCCCACTCCAAGCAAATTCAGTGCATTCAGCTATAATTGGATGCAAAATCACAGGACACCGACCCAAGCACCAACCATGCTCTTAAAAGATAATAAGTTCCAAGTTAATTGCTAGGGTCAACTACCAAAATAAAAAGCAAGCAATGAACCACAACAATCAACAAAAACCATCAGAAGAGTTCACTGAATGTACCCAGAATTGCAAAACCCTAAGTAAGAAGAAAACCCATAAAGTTACAAATATATAAAACAAAAAGTAGCAATATCCAAAGAGAATAAAGCAACTCACAGGCTCAGAGTCGAGCTTCAAAGAGGGACTAACGATGCTTTCACCGGACAAGAGTTGCCGCAACCTCGACGGCAAGCTCGATCTTATCGACGCCATCTCGACTCCACTTTGCTACTATTAAGTACTGCAGTAACAATTAAGAGAAATTAAAAAAAAACACAAAGAAACCGACAAAAACATAATCAATAATGAAGCCGAACTCACAATCAGAATCCGATACAAAACAGAATCAAATCCCTAAAAAGGCTAAACAAAGTAGCGACTTTTAATACACGGATAACAAGAACAAACAGATCAGATTAAAAAAAAGCCTCTAAACGCACATATATACAAACCAACCAACATACAAGTGAGGGAAGAGAAGGAGAAGAAACCTAAGAGACGAGAAACAGGGACGCGATATATGCATACACATCAGAAGCCTGAAGTAGAGAGATAAAGAGAGTAAGAGAAAAAGCGAGCGAGAGCGAGGCGAAACCCCAAAGCAATGAGAGAGAAAAAGATGGAAAGAGAAGAGAGAGACGAGGGGGGGCTGTGTTTGTTTGTGTTGAAGTGTGGTTTTGGTTTTGGGCTGACACCACTAAATTTATATACTGTGACTATCAGTTTAATACCAAAATTGTTGGTTCTAGAGATATTCTTACGTATTCTTTTTCTTTTTCCCTTTCCAAATTTAATACGATATTCATAATCTTTTTAAAATTAATAAACATTAAATTAAAGTTATTTTTATTAAAAAACTATTATATTTGTTATTCTAAGAAAATATATTTCTTAATGTGTTATTTGCACATTTCAATTTTTAATATTTTAAGTTATAAATTTTAAATAATTACTTTTTTAAAAAAATAGGATGAATTTATATTCTATAATTTTTAAAGATATAACTAATAATTAGAATGTTTCTTCTTGATATATTATAAGAATGAATTGAATTTAAAATTTAAAAATTCTCAAAGCATGTTCAGCTACTTAAAATATTTTATTTTTGTATAAACAATTTTTAAAAAATTCACTTTTTATTAGAATTAAAATTAACTTTGGTTTGAAATACGTAAGTTTACCCTTTTTTTGAGTACGAGAGAAACTCCATCTGAGGGGCCCAACGGGCAACACCTCGTGTGCAATGGAAGACCCAGCGGACAACACCTCCTAATTGAGGGCCCAACAGAGCAACACCTTTAGCGGATAAAACCTGGGCTGCCCTAGGCTCTTACGAGGGCTGCAGCAATGCGGCATGGAATCGAACTTGGGGCCTAGAGCATGCCAAGTCCCGCTCTCAACCATCCGGCCACAGCCCTCGAGAGCTACGTAACTTTCCCCTCTATTTTTTCAAATGAAATTGTTCGACGATGAAGGTTTTCAATCGATGAATTGAGCCCCTATTAACCATTTCCTTGCACAGGCCAATGAGCCCATCGATAGGTAAAGTACAAACGTGCGATTTATTTGGTTAATTAATTAAGGATTGTTTTCTCATTTTGTTTTTCCACTCATCTCTTCCCTTATTGGAACTTTAGATTTTGATTGATAATTTTTAAAAAAAAATTAGCGTTGGTTTAGCTATATGAGATATTGAGAAACCCAACAATGAGATGCGAAATGGAGTAGCACACTTTCTAAACCAACTTTAAGATGGATTACTATTTGACACCTTTAAAGACATAAATGAAGGTCCTAACAGTTGTGTAGGAGTTAATGGTCTAAATGTTGTTGTTAAGAAGTTTAGAGGAAGGAAAACAAGAATTGTATCGCAGTTGTTAAAGTTTTTCTAAACTTTCTTTCACCAGTTGACTATATCTTTTTAAATGTACTCGTGAAATTAGTAATGCAGCTTATACTAATCTTATATGGATTCTTAAAGAGACCTTTCCTAATGCAAAGATTCCTTAATCTTTTAATGTAACAAAGAAACTTGTGAAGGATTTAGGACTTCAATACGAAAAGATACATGTATGTTCCAATGATTGTATTTTGTATTGCGGAAATGATGAAAAAGCAACCAAGTGCAGAGTGTGTGGTATATCTATGTGGAAACAAAGTTGTAATATTGAAGAAAATTGAGATCATTATGCAAGCTCAAATATAAGGCAAATTCCTACTAAGGTGTTTAGATATTTTCCATTAAAATAAAGGTTACAATGTCTTTACATGTATTCAAAATTAGATAAATTCATGAAATGGCATGATAAAGGGTGTTTTAAAGATGGTAATTTAGGGCACCCTACCAATGGTCAAACTTTGAAGACTTTGACTCATTATATCCTGATTTTGCATAAGATTCTCATAATGATATATTAGTTCTTGCCAGTGATGAATTTAATCATTTTCAAGCAATGAGTGTTTCATATAGTACATGGCCTATAATTTTAGTAAACTATAACTTAGCACTACGGAGATATCTGAAATAAGAAAATTTGATATGTCTTCAATTATACTTGCCAGACTCTTGGAAGGGATATTGATGTTTTTTTTTTGGCAACCATTTATTAAAGAGTTAACAAAGTTGTGGGAGTTTGGGATAGAGACATATGATGCTTCAACTAATCAATCATTTAGGATGTGTATAACCTTGTTATGTCAATTAGTGACTTTCCAGGATATGCAATATTGTCTGGATGGAGTACAGAGGGAAAGTTAGCATGCCCTAATTTTCATTATGAAACTTACTTTCAATATTTAAAGCATAGTAAAAAGACTTGTTATCTCGATTATCGTAGATTTTTGCATATAAATCATTCTTGGGCACATGATAGAAGATCATCTAATGGTTATATAGAGTTGGAAGAATCACCAATTCCTTTGTTAATATCTAATGTATTAGAGCTTATCAATGAGTATCATAATGTTTTTGGGAAGACAAATAAATAAAAAATACCAAGTGATAATCTTTGGAGGAAGAGGTCCATACTTTTTATTTACATTGTTGGAAGCATAATGGGTGCCGACATAATCTTGATGTGATGCACATTGAAAAAAATGTATGTGATAATATACTAGGAACTTTGTTGGAGATTTTAGGCAAGTTAAAAGATCATCATAATGCAAGGTTTGATTTGAAAGAAAAGGGGATGAGAAAAATTCTGCAACCTATCAAAGTAGATGACTCCCACATGTCACTAGCTTGGACTTGTTTTTACATGACTTCATAGGAGAAAGAAAACTTCTACTCAGTTTTGAAGAATGTGAAACTACTGCAAGATTATGCATCAAATATAACACGATGTGTTGATGTTATTAAGAGAAAAATATCAGGATACAAAAGTCATAATGCGCATATTATTATGCAACACTCACACCAATTTGCTATCAAGATAATTATTTTGAGTAGGCTAGGTGCTTTTTTCAAAGGAATATCCAGTAAATTCATTAAGTCAAGGGATCTTGAGCATCTAGACAAGGAAATTGTGGAAGTAATATGTCAACTTGAAATAACCTTTCTACCTTGTTTCTCTAACATTATGGTTCATTTACCTATTCATTTGCCAAAACAAATCAAATTTGTTGGACGAGTGGATTGCCACTCTATGTGCTTTGTTGAGAGGCATTTAAGTAGGATAAAAAGATTTGTTTGTAATAAAAGCCAAACATGGGTGTCTATAGCCAAAGGACACTTAGCTAAAAAATGTGCAAATTTTATTGATGGCCATCCAATCCACTCTATCCACCCCAATGGACGTGAAACATATGTTAGCCACGTTAATGGCCATTTTATCTGGGATGCAGATCCATCTATGTGCGACTCAGACTGTGAAGGATGGATAGATGATGACTCAGACAGTGACGATGAAGTATATGTTCCTTGATGGAGAGACAAACCCAACAGAAAGACAAAATCTTCACACCAACTACAAAAAAGGATCCAACCTAGGCATGCTGATGATAATGACTCAAGGCCTTAGATTGGTCTTAGAAATCCTAAGCCTAGTCCAAAGAACCTCTCTGAACTATTGAGAGAAGTTGGAAAAGATCATTTGATCTAGTCAAGATGTTCTGTGCCATTAATCCCGAAGGTTAAACTAGTACCTTATATGAAGATGAGATTATAAGAGGAAGATTTTCCACCCTTAGAAGCTTAAACTAACAAAAACATTGTTGTATCTGTTAGGCCTTACATATGCGGCATAAGGTGAGAAAAAAATATAATAGCCATATGGAAGACAATGACAATATAAATCTTGTTGACATAACATCTTCATTTTTTGCAAAATTTAGGCATCTTATTGGAGGGAAAGGGTGAAGGAAAGGCAGATATGTCAATTTAGTCTTAAATACATTACACCATACTCATCAATACATTATATTTAATTCAGATGACAAAGATGTTGAGAAGTACATTAGGTAAGGTACACATACATTATTTATCAATTTTAAGACTAATTTTTTATTCCTATCATAATAATTAACATATATCATTTTTTGTACGGAGCACCACAAATTGAAAGATACAAGCAGTAAAGGAAGTTGATGGGCAAGGGCATAAGACCATTGCAATGAGTTTCCTCAATGGTTTCAAGATAAGGTGATATCTTGTTATGACACCCTAAGTCATATCTGTTGGTTGTCCAAAGACCCTAACAATGTGGCAAAGAAAAATCCATGTTATGTTATTAATGGATACAAGTTTATGACTAAAAAATGGGATGTAAGGTGTAAGAGTCAAAATAGTGGAGTTTCTTTGACAACATTTACTCCAAGTTTTGCAAGTTCTAGAGAACAAAATATAACACTTTGAAATGTGAATTACAATGGAGCAATAAAGGAAATTATTGAAGTGGATTACTGGGGATAGTTTGGTATACTGTTGTTCAAATGTTTTTGGTATCAAAAGGAGAAAGACAATTATGGGTTACTCGAGTAAACTTCAAAATTTTATGTTATATGGAAGATCCTTTTGGCTTCGAAATCCAAGTTCATCGAGTCTTTTATGTAGCCAATTATTTTAAAGAAGGTTGTCATTATGTGGAGAAGAAGGTAACTAAGTATATGTTTGATGTACCTTTGGATGATAATGAAAATGTTGAATAAATATATTAGGAAAAACCAAATAACTATGTTAATGATTTCTTTAGAAATGATGGTGACGTGGACCCTAATTGGTCTAGAGAAGATTTACCTGTAGACATAGTTGACATAACTCCAAATATCTTAAATATAGAATCAGAAAATGATGATGAAGATGATTTAGACTTAGATGACACTGAATGGGATTTAATGGACATTGATCAATAATTTGTTACAGAAGGTCCTTAGTTATTTTTCTTTGTCTGTTAAACAGATAATTTTTGTTACTATATGTTTAAGTATGCTTTACTAATCTTATTATTTATATATGGTTATTGGTGATCGCAGGTTTACGTATGTTAAGTTTTACTATTTTAACCTTGATAATACCGCAAGAGCACGGGTCGTTCGTGTAGTACCTAAGGTATCGATCCCACGATGAGGATTAATCTAGTCTTAAAAGTTAAGGTCGAACTAATCACAACATCTAAAATAAATAATGAATGCAGAAAATTAATCAATCAACAATCAATTATGAGAATTAAATTTCGAAAATAATAACAAAATAGCAAATCACACAACCAAATCAACAATAAACCTAGGAATTACTAATTGAGAGAAACGGGGTTTTAGTCCAAAATTAATAAAAATGTAATCAATTATGCAATTATCGAATTATTGGATCTAGAAGGTCTTAGGGTGGATTACTCTCTCTCGAGTTATAATCTTTAAACCCTAATTAACAATCCTTAATTTAAATTACAAAATTGTGATCTCTCGACTCACAATTGACCCAAAACCTAAATTAGTTCTAAAATTGTCTAATAACCTACCGGGAACCTATGCTTGATCTCTCGTTACCCGATTTCACCAGTTTGATTCAATTCTTATCTATCAACTTACCTAACTCTCGTTAGCCCAATTTGATGATATTCACTCGGCTCACAGTCTCAATTTATTGTCGAATTATTAAGAACAGATATTGAATCACAAATAACTCAAATAAAAATGCAATAAATCAGGTTTCATTAAAATCAAAGCCAAAATCCCGAATGTGATTTTAGACAATAATCAACATTCGACATAACCTATTCTCAACAATTATCTCAATTTCATACATCAATAAAACTGAAATA
>JAOTAY010000037.1:48241-58658 GCA_025629805.1 Erythroxylum baracoense | reverse complement strand
TGTAAGTTTAGCACCCTATAGATTGTCACATTCATTCATAATTTGAGGCCTTTCAACTTAAGTAGCTTAACTAGTATTTTTCATAGAAATGAGTAGCTAAAACAACAAGGTAGGCAATTACAAAAAAGAAAAAAGTGTATATTTTGTTAAATAAATCACTATTCCACTGGCCTTCGGGTTATGAATAGAGCTAGTAGCCAGTTGAAAACATGATATAGCTAAGTAACCGGATCGACACGCATCACAAATGTGTGCCTTCACGTCAAACAGCAATAATGACATTTCAACCAAGCTGTTTAATAAAAATGACTTCGTCAAGTAACTGGATTGACATTCATCACCAATGTTTGCCTTCGAGTAAAAGACTAATTCCTTGCTTAAATAAATAAATGAAAAAAAAGTTTATTCTTAATAAAAGCCTACCAAACTTGTAATAAGCTTGACTTTTCATGAAAATATACTTTGGAACAGTTATAGAGTCTGAAGAACCAAAGAATTATTAATGTGTGAGTACAATTAAAAAGGGTAAATAAATTAACATTTGGCTCTCGATTAATTTGTATATTTAATTCAAAGCCCTGGACTCAGATTTTGCATGTTAATGATTAGATATAACTTGTATGATTGTGTTTAAGATTAAAATTTATTTCACGAAGTTGAAGCTATTGCCTCATTATTGCATTGTGTGTTATGTGCTGTTATGTATTTATTGTTTTGTTTGCTTGAAGATAAGCAAAAGTTTAAGTGTGGGGATGTTGATAGGTGTGATTTGCATTAAGTTTTAGGGTGTAATTGTTGTGTGTTAAGTGTTTAGTGTGTATTTAGGTTTTAATTGTGTTTAGTTTATGTGTTTAAGTGTTTTTATGGGTTAGCATATGAGTCTTTGAGTTTAAATGTTATGTTTTTGAGGTACTTTGGTGTGTTTGTTAGTGTTTCAGTGGTCAACGGCGAAGAATGGAGAAGTTTTGGAGATTTTTGAACCAAAATCAGGGCCCACGATTAAGGCACAATAGGTCAAGATCGTGACAGAAAGTTATGGCATTTTCCACGATCGTGTCACTTGGGCCACGCTCATGGTACTGCCACAATCGTGACCTGCGTCGGACAGATATAAAAACAGGTGAAAACGTCAAATTTGAAGGAACTTTTTAGACCATTTCGCCCCCGAATGAACCCTAGGCTTTCAAGGTATTTAAGAAACATAAAGAACAGAAGAGAGGAGCTTTTGATCAACCACCACGATGAAACCCTAAAAGAAAGAACTTGGAAAGATTGAGAAAGAAACAAAGGAAAAGAGAAGAGGAAGACAATGCGTGCTTCACTAAATAAGAAGCTTTCGGAAGTCGCAGCCTCCCATAATCCATTCGAGTTCTATTCCTATGTATTTCAGTTTTATTTGATTATAGAATTGGGATATATAGTTTGATGATAGAATTGATTTATGATTGATGTTCTATACTCACCTTTGGAATATTATTCTTTATTTAATGAAATCTTATTATTTATGTGTTTATTGAATTAATTTTGATTTAATTATGCACTTTATATCTTGATAATAAATCGGAGAGTGTATCGAGGAAAAATGATTAAATTGGGCTAACAACAATTAGGTAATTTAATAGATTCAGAATTAAATCAGGTTGGTAAATCTTATAAAAAGAGATTACATATAGGTTTCCAATTGTTTATTAGAGAACTTAAAAACTGATTAGGTCTTGGATTGGTTATTAATTGAGAGATTATGACTTCCCATAATATGATTAGGGTTTATGCTTTAGGGTTCAATTATAACTTAAGAAAGAGTAATTGACCCTAGGATCATCTAGAACCATTAATTCGATAAATCGTAATCTATTAGGTTGGCATTAAAGATAGAAAATTTTTCCTTTCTCTCTTTGGTATACTTACTAGGTTGAATTCTAGGGTGTGCTATCATTGATCAACAAATCAATTAATTTCCATTAATTGATATTAATTTTTAAGTTGAAATTATTAATCGTTGTTCATGATTGTTTTTATTAAGTGTTAGTTGACAATTATTGTTCGTTAATTAATTCGGTTTTGTTAATTTATTTAGTTCTCGTGTTCAATTTCATTGTCTGTTAAATACCTGTTTATTAGTCTACGACCTTAAATTCTAGGATTAGATTAACCCTCCTCATGGGATTGATACCTTAGGTACTACACGAAAGACCCGTGCGCTTGCTATATTATCGAGGTTAAAAAAATAGTAAATCTTATCATATAGAAACTTTCGATCAAATTTATAGGCTAGAAATGGATCGTTATAATCCCACTTTTTGTATTTAGTACAAATGAATTAAACAGTTGTACAAACCATAGTTACAATTTTTTGAAAGCTTTAGCTTCATGCATCAGGCTATAAATAACTCCAAGAAAATCTCTAATTATTTCTTTTCCTATATATTCTTTGAATTATTGAATTACTCTTTCTATATATTATATTTTAAATTTTAATCATATAAGATATTAGTTTCATGACAGCAATAATATAATTCATTGTTCGTGTTTTTCTTTTATCGACTATAAAATTACTACTAAAGCATTTGGAAACATCTAATTGAAGTAAAAACCATAATTTACAAGCTTACTACTAATGGAACACTTCAGGCATATTTCTCTTAGACAATCTACTAGCAATCAAATTGGCTTATTATGTCATGAAGAAATTTCTCCACTATATATTAAGCATCTTGAGATTATCAAATTTACTTATACATTATTTAACATATTGTATATGCAATGTTTCTTTATTGCTAAAATATTCCATATTGTATATGTTACTTTGATGAATGTGAGCTATGCATAGAAAAGAGAGATAGGCATTGGATGACTTTTCTTATATATAGTGATGAATATATGAGTGTCAATGATTGTTTTCTTGAAAAGGTTTTTTATAAGGTAACTAATGGGAATGAAATTTCTTGTGCATGCTAAAAGTGCTACAATTATTATTGGTATACAACAAACATTGTATATGATCATTTGATTATTGATGAATTTGCTCTAGCATATGATTGTTGGGAGTTATTGCTCTAGGATATGATTGTTGAGAGTTTAGTGAGGA
Organism: Erythroxylum baracoense; assembly: GCA_025629805.1. NCBI lineage: Eukaryota > Viridiplantae > Streptophyta > Magnoliopsida > Malpighiales > Erythroxylaceae > Erythroxylum > Erythroxylum baracoense. Next base: position 55,570 of record JAOTAY010000037.1, on the reverse strand, counting down.
AGGATCAATTAATGAAAATATGGATATGGATGATGATAATGAATTTAATGGAAGGTATTGTGCAAGTTCTAATTTTATAAGACCCTCAATAATTCACAAGTACACGAGTTGTAAGTATAGTATTTAAGGTGTCGATCTGTCAAGGAATTAGCTAACTAAATTGAATCCTAATGTTATATAAGGTTGTAATAAGTGTGATAAAAATGAAAATAAAAACCAAAACAGCAAATTGAATAATTGATTATGAATTGATTAAAAATGAAATTCTGAAATTAACACAAAGAAATCAAATTAGAGCACAACCACTTAACACTCAAGAATTTTCACAAGACAAGATTGACCATTTATAAGAAGAGGGGACTCATTCTATCATCAATTGTTAACTTGATTAGTTTTGAGTTAATAGGTATCAATCCTAGCATATTTAAAGGTTGATTATTCTCTCTCAAGACCTAATCATTAAATCCTAAATCATTATCCCTAATTGAATCCAATTTTCTGATTTTGCAATTTCTTAATTAACAAAACAACCCACGTTCCAATTAGTTTTTAAGCACTCTTACAGACAATTGCCTCCTCACACATGATCTCTCTTCATATAATTACTGATTTGATGTTTATGTGATCTATTAGGTTATTAATTCTCATTACCTAACCTAATCATATTATTAAAGGTTAACTCTCTTGATTTGTTACCAAAGTATGAAAAAACGATAAACAATCACAATACCAAACATATTAACATCAAAAGTAATCAAATCACAATTGATTCAAGAATAAATCCTAAATGAAGTTTAGAACATCCTTAAACAAGTATTCTTCATCCTCATATCCAAATCATGTATCATATGAAGTAAATAACAAGAGGAATAAGAAATAAACTTGGAAAGAAATGAAAAGGAGTGGCTGGCAGCAGTAGCTCCTCTTCTTCTTCTTCTTCTTCTTCTTCTTCTTCTTCTTCTTCTTCTTCTTCTTCTTCTTCTCTTCTCTCCTTCTCTCTCTTCCTTGAATTTTTCTCTAAGTGGTAAGATGGAGGCTTCGCTTGATTAGGGTCATCTTATTTTCTTTTATAATTCTGTTTCCTTTTAGGGTAAAAATTAGATTTTACCAGTCCAAAAAGTCCAAAACAACCGTCTAAAAATATAAATGGAAGCAGATCTCTGTGTCTATCTCATGCATGTCACGATCGTGGCAAGTATATCACAATCGTAACCCTTAAAAATGAGGATCTGTCATAATCATGGCAATGATGTCATGATCGTGAGCTTTTGTCACGATCATGGCCCATTCAATCATGATCGTGACCCTAGGCTGGATCACTTCTATCATAATCATCAAAAGGATGTCACGATCATAGCGTGACTCTTTTCTCCAAACTTTCTCCAACTTCTTGTTGGTTGTTTAAAATATTTTCTCTTTACCCTTTGCATCTTCATTTTTTTTTCAATCTTCTTCACCTAATTTCAAACACTAATAAACACATCAAAATACCTCAATCACACAAAACTAAAGTCCAATGACATGTTTAAAATCTTTTCTCTTTACCCTTTACATCTTCATCTTTTTTTCTTCAATCTTCTTCATCTAATTTCAAACACTAGTAAACACATCAAAATACCTCAATCGCATAAAACTAAAGTCCAATGACATGCTTTAAACCACACAATACTCAAAAAACATAAATACATAATCACATTACATAATTCTAATCCTAAACATGCACAATTCATCTAATTAACTCCTAAAAACACACGAAAACACCTACTATAACATGATATAAACTACAACTATCAAAAGGTCTATGCATGATGATACAAAAGGATAACTATTTGACACCTTTAGAGATATAAACAAAAGATTACGACAGTGCTATGATCTCTAGCATATATATTCGAATCTATCTTTATGAACTTCATTCAAGTGCAATGCCAAATATATCCGATGACGAGATTATTAGCAAGATATGGGCATGCAATATTAAAAAGAAGTAGTAGCTCCTAAAGAAGTGAGATCGATAAGGTCCTAACAGTTGTGTAGGAGTTAGCCATGGTCAAAATGTTGATGTTAAGAAGTTTTTTAAGTTGGTTAAAGAAGGAAAAAAAGAATTGTGTCTTAGTTATCAAAGTCTTTCTAAACTTTCTTTTACCATTCAACTAAATCGTTTTAAGTTTACCCATGGAATCAGTAATGTAGTTTTTACAAATCTTATGGGGATATTTAAAGAGGTTGATCCTATTGCAAAGATTTTTAAATCTTTTAATATAACAAAGGCACTTGTGAAGGATTTACGACTTCACTATGAAAAGATACGTGATGACATATTTTGTATTAGGAAAATGATGAGAAAACAACCAGCTGTAGAGTGTGTGGTGTATCAAGGTGGAAACAAAGTTATAGTAGTGAAGATAACAGAGATAAGTATATAACCTCAAATGTTAGGCAAATTCGAGACAAGGTGTTTAGATAATTTTATTAAAATCAAGGTTGCACCCTCTTTACATGTGTCTAGAATTAGCTAAATTTCTGAAATGACAAGATAAAAGGCATCCTAAAGATGCTAATTTAAGGCATCCTATTGATGGCCAAGCTGAAAAATACTTTAACCGATTATATCCTGATTTTGCATGAGATACTCGTAATGTCATATTAGCTCTTACTAGTGTTGGATTTAATCTTTTTGTAGAATGAGTGTTTCATATAGTAGATGACCTATAATTTTAGTAAACTATAACTTAGCACCATGGAGATGTTTGAATCAGAAAATTTTAAAATTTTCTTCAATTTTACCTAGCCTGATTTCTCTTGGAAGGGATATCAAATTTATTTTTGTAGTCATTGATTAAACAACTGATAGAATTATAGAAGTTTATGGTAGAGACATATGATGCTTTAATTAATCAATCATTTAAGATATATGCAACCTTGTTATATACAATAAGTGACTTTCTAAGATATGCCCTAATTTTCATTATAAAACTTGTTCTCAATATTTAAGTCATAGTAGAAAGACTTGCTCTCTGAACCATCTTATAATTTTGCATAGAAATCATCCTTGGAGCCACAATAGGAGATCATTCAATGATGATGTAGAGTTGAGAGAATCAACAATTCCTTTGTTAGGATCTGGTGTGCTAAATCTTATTATTAGGTATCATAATGTGTTTAGGAAGGCAAATAAGAAAAAAATACCAAATGATAATCCTTAGAGGAAGCAATCTATATTTTTTCTAATTACCTTACTAGAAGTATAATAGGAACCAACATAATCTTGATGTTATGCAGATTAAGAAAAATGTATACGATAATGTTCTTAGAACTTTACTGGAGATTCTGGCAAGTAAAAATATTTTCTTAATGCATAGTTTAATTTACAAGAAATGGGATTAGAAAGACTTGCAGCTTGTCATAGTAGATGAATCTCATATATCACTAGCATAGACTTGCTTTACAAGATCCCAGAGGAGAAATAAATTTTTTTTAAAATGTGAGACTACCAGAAGGTTATGCATCCAATATTGCAAGATGTATTAATGTTATAAAGATAAAAATATCAAGATACAAAATTAATGATGCTTACATTATTGTGAAACACTTACTCCAATTTACTATCAAGAAAAGACTAGCAAAAAAAGTTACAGTTATTTTCGGTAGGCTAGGTACTTTTTTCAAAGGGTATGCTGTAAAGTCATTAAGCCAAGGGATCTTGAGCATCTAGAGAAGGAAATTATAAAAGTTCCATGTCAACTTGAAACAATCTTTCTACCTTGTTCCTTTGACGTTATGGTTTATTTACCTATTCATTTTCCAAAAATGAATCAAATATGCTGGACTATTGTATTGCCAATCTATGTACTTTTTTAAAAGGCATTTGAGTAGGTTAAAAAAATTTGCTCATAATAAAAGCCGACCATAAGGGTCTAAGCTGAAGTATACTTAGCTAAAGATTTGGCAAGCTTTTGTTTATTAATATACATCATAAGGTAAGGAAAAAATATAATAGGCATATAGAAGACAATGACAAATAGAAATATTGTTGATATATCATCTTCATTTATTTCTAAAAGTTGGCCCTAAGCATATGGAAGACAATGAAAATACAAATATTGTTAATATATATCATCTTCATTTATTTCTAAAAGTTGACCCTACTATTAGAGGGAAAGGGTAAAAAGAAAGACAAAGTAGTCAATTTAGACTTAAATACATTACATCAAGCTCATCAATACATTTTATTTAATTCAAAAAACTAAGATGTTGAGAAGTACATTAGGTTAGGTATAGATACAATATTTATCCATCTCAAGATCAATTTTTATTCCCATAATAATAATTAACATATATCGAGTGGTAAAAGAATTCAGTAGATAAGGGCATAAGATCATTGCAATGAGTTTCCTAAATGGTTTCAAGATAAGTTGATATCTTGTAATGACTCACTAAGTCATATTCGTTGGTTTTCTAGAGTCCTTAACAATGGTGCAAAGAAACAATCAAGTTATGTTATTAATGGACACAAGTATATGACTAAATAGGATGAAAGCTGTAAGATTCAAAATATTAAAGTTTCTTTGACAATGATAACTCCAAGTTTTGAAAGTTCAAACAGGTAAGATACAATGCCTAGAAATGTGATTACTATATGGTGTAATAGAGGAAATTATTATAGTGGATTAATAACGACAATTTAGTGTAGTATTGTTCGAGTGTTATTGGTATCAAAAGGAGAAAGATGATTATGTGCTTACTTGAGTAAACTTCAAAAAGTTATGTTATACGAAGGACCCTTTTGTATTGGGAAGCCAAATTCATCAAGTGTTTTATAAAGTTGATTTTCTTAAGGAAGGTTGTCATTATATGGAGAAAAAGATACCCAGGTTTCTATTTGATGTATCTTTGGATGACAATGAAAGTATTGAAGAAACATATTAGCTAATAACTATAAAAGTCAATTTCTAATTCACTCAGAAAAGAATGATGATCGTCTAGTTGGACCTACCGTTTCTTTTTTGGGATCAATATCAGCAATTCAGTTCATTTGGAGCTACAAAGATAGTTATTAAATCATTAACATAGAACCAAATGATTATGTTAATGATTTTTTAAAAAATGATGGTGATATAGATCTTAATTGGCCTAGAGAAAATTTACTTGTCTATATTATTGAAATACTTCCAATTATCTTAAATACAAAAATAAAAAATGATGATTCAAACTTTGATGACACTGAATGGGATTGGATGGATATTGATCAATAATTTGTTATAGAAGGTCCTCGGTTATTTTTCTTTTTTCTATTAAAAATAATTTTTGTTACTATATTTTTAAGTAAAATTTTCTATTCTAATTATATATTTTTTATTATTAACAATAATTTTGTTTATTGTTATAGGTTTTCATAATTAAAAAAAGGGAAAAAGCAAATGTGTGCAATCAAGTTTGTTACTTCAAATTCTATGGAAAACCTTTTGAGAAAGCAATAGAATAAGACTCATACTTATGAACTAAAAGATTCATTTGAATTGTCACATAGAGAGCAGGAGTATTTGGATGATAGTAAAGAGCAATCCTAAGTCACTGAAGAAAAAACACCGGTAATAATTCCAATAGTTATCCATAAAAAGGTACATGTTTTCTCATTTTCTTTAGTAGTATATATATGATTATTCTACTCTTAAATTTGATTTACACATAGCTGCCAGAACAAAATTTATTTTTAGCCCTCTTTGTAATTTGAATGAAAATTTTTTATTATTAATATAGATAAAAAACTTATAATCTATTCTTTTTCCATTCCACAGTTTTAATTGTCACAAATCCTAATAGAGAGGGAACAAGCAATCCTCTAAGAAGAATAACAGAACATAACCTTTATGTCCTTCATGTAGTACTATTGGCTTTTTAAGATGGAAAAAAAAAGGAAACTTGTTGAGGAACAATCACAAGTGGAGCAAGTATGTGTAAGGGATGAACCATGAAAATGTAGCAGAAGGAGAAGCAGGGAAAATGATTGTTCAAAAAGAGTCTACTTTTCTAAGGTGGCAAGAACTACTAAATAAAATTATGAAACAACAATCATAACCACATAAAGATGTAATAGAAGAAAATGGATATAATATAAGCATAGATATGGAAGAAATTGTTACAGTTTAATGTAAATGTAATCATATATTATACTATTATTTGAATGAGTTCTCTACTATATATTATCATTAATAATTATTTTGAATATAGAATTTATGAAGACGAAGGGGAGGGGTCTAACTTTGATCAAATAGGTTCATGCAAGTTCTATAGAATATTGCAAACCAATGTTTTTCAATGATCTTAATTGGATAGTTGGTCCTGATGAGAAAATGTTGATTGAATTCACAATTTTCTTCGATATTGTAGCTCACAAACAAAATCTTGCACCTTTAAAGCATATCAATTGGCATAAGATTCCCAAAGAAATTATATGGAATATGTGAATATAAGAAACCATAATCTTAATGCTCTTTTCAATTTGATTTATAAAATTTAAGTGAAAATTTATTACATTACATAAAAGATATGTTTTTCCATTAGTAGGTAAAAAAATGGACTTTGAAGACTATTGGAGATGCATAGAGAAGTTACAAGTCCCAAGTAAAGCAAAAGCATTTCAAATAGTATATGACAAATGTAGAAAGAATAGCCAATTGTCTCAAATACATAAGCAAAGAAGTCTTTAGGGAGCTTATTTCTTACTAGTACAAGATGTGAAGGCATAATGATAATTTATACTTAAATTGTTACATGATACCTAATTAATATAAAGTTTTAATAAGTAGAAAATTGTTGAAAAAATATTCGAAATAGAAATCAACAAACTAAAATGCACACAACTAGTCCTAAGAGCTTTGCAAGTATTTGATCTGCTTCGTCTTTCGGTTTTACCCTTAGAGGTCGAATCAAAAATTGAATTCCAAGGATTGCAATATAGAACGCAACATCGGGTCCTCTCACTTAATTGGAACCTAATGCAATGGCTCTAAGCTAGCCTACAAGTCATGAAATGCAACTAAATTGGTTAGGAAGGGGGTTTTGGTTCTTTTGAGAACTAATAAAATTAAACTAATTGAAAGGGAAGTATGTAAAAAAATATATTTTTGGATTTTTGGGAATAAGAAATCGAAGGTTAAAACAATGATCAAATATGATAGAATCCTCTTGAAAAATGAGCTTTGGCTATCATAGTTCAAAATAAATCCTTGTGGGAGTAAAAATCACTAAATTTCCAAATGACAAACCTTAAAGAACTCTTTAAGTCCAAGGTTTTAATCAATGAACTCCATTTCTTAAAACCTTGTT
>JAOTAY010000037.1:24231-45450 GCA_025629805.1 Erythroxylum baracoense | reverse complement strand
TTACAAAACTGTAACTGAAGAAGATAAAGTTACATGTAAATACACTTGCTTTCTAGGGCACTATATTTACATAACTCGATCCAACAAAACAAAATAAACATATAAATAAACAAAACTCATACTTAATTAAATATAACCAAGGCTAGAAATTGTAAACGAAGTAATAAAAACCAAAATTCAACACTAACTTAATATAAATCAAAACCCTTTATACCAAGAAATAACTAATCATAACCCAAATTACAAAATCTGAACTAATTGCATCAAAATAAAAATTCCAACACACATAACTTGCACAAAAACCCAAATTAATTGATCATAAACCTAAGAACATGTATAAATCCTAACTATTGAGCACAAATTAATCAAAAGCATCACAAATAAGCAAAAACCCATAATATAAACCATTGAACATTCAAATACTCAATAAATTTAGAACTGAAAAATCACATAAATAAACTCAAACAACAAAGATTAAAGCTAAAAAGTTGAACGAATAAACATCTATTGATCTAACATAAAGGTTCCTTACAAAATTCATGAATTTTTACTATAAGATCCATTAAACAGTCATTCTAAATATTCTAGAACATGTAAAAACATGATTAACACTAAGAAAGCTTTAAACTAAAGGAATGAATATTAAGAGATTCGGACATATGAAAATAAAGCAATGAAACCGAAAGAAAATGGCTAAACTTATGGAAAGTAACCAATGGACAAAAGACTATAGCTAAAAACCAATGAAAAAGCTAAGACAAATGGAGTTAAAAAAAAAACGTGCAGCTGTCTCTATGGTGAAGAGCCTCTCCTGGAAAGCTAGCTTCAAGCCGCCACCATGCCAAAAAGTGTTGAAGCCGTAAGAATCATTTCTCTCCTCTTACTCCTGCGCCTCCTCTCTTCTATGCTACTGTTCTCTCATTTTATGAATTAATTTTTGGTCCACTTTACTGTTCATCTCTTTAAAACCCTCTAGCTGAATGTCCCTCTAAGTCTGCATTTTATTTATTCCTTCCCAGTTACTGCGTTGCTCCTTAGCGTGGACCGCTTCTTGTCGTGGACTGCTGCGCTGCATTTCACCTTCTGTCTTGTCCTCCTGTACTGCATTTTGGTCCATGCCTCCAGTTGCTGCTTTCTCATTTCTGTTCAACATGTGTGAGTGCATGAAACACACACACGTTGCTTGCATGTTGGCCAAACTTTGTTGTCTTCTTCTGCTGGCATTTTTTCTCTCTGTAATGTCGTTTTACTGCTCCTTACCTCCCAGCTGGTGCGTTGTGGTTTTGGTCTTTGCTTCTGCCCTATCCCACGCTACTGTTATATGATTTGTGAATTATTTTCTGATCCAATTCACTATTCACACCCCCACTTAAAAGAAACCCACACACGCCTGTTGGAAACATCTGCGTTTTGCAGACGTTGTCTGCGTGAAACGTAGAAATGGTCTGCATTTCAATTAAATAATTCCTAATGTCTGCATTAAACACACTGCCTTAAACTGCAGTTTCATGCTGCTCCTATTTGTCCGCCTGCACTACGTTTTCCTATATGTCTGTATTGATTCATGCTTACAACGTTTGCTGCATTGCGTTTTCTTCCTTGCTGCGTCGTTTTGGTATGCTTGAAATACACATTGGTTGTAAGAAATGCCCAACGTCTGCTGCCATTTAGCTCCGTATGATGTTGCTGAAATAATTAATCCAAATGCTTCCCATTAAATTTGTATACTTTATTTATAATTTCCAAAATTGATGTAACTTGGACTTTTTGCTTCCTTTGAGTCTATCCTTTCTATTTTTGCTCCAAACTTTGTCAAACTTCTTCCTTTTAACATATATTTGCTTTCAATCCTTTAATCTCTATGTAAATACAAAATGAACACATATTGGGTATTTAAACACAAAAATAGGATTGAAAAGATATTGAAATGCATAAGAAAATATAAGATAATTCAATCCTATCAATATGCTGATTATGGCTCTTTTGTGATAATGGCTTAGTGAGAGGTGTTCGCAAGGTTACACGTGCTAAGTTTTACTATTTATAACCTTGGTAAATTCTGCAAGCGCACAGGTCGTTCGTGTAGTACCTAAGATATCGATCCCACGAAGAAGCTTATTCTAGTCCTAAAATCTAAGGTCGTACTAAAATTGCAATGATTCAAATCAAAATAAACTAACACAGAAATAAATAAATCAACAATTAATTCAAGAATTGAGTTGCAGAAATCTAATTAAGAAAACAAATCACATAAACCAATCCAAACCCTACCTAGAAACTATCGAGTGAGAAAGGAGATTTTGATTCGAAATTAAAGAAAACCGAATTAATAGTGAAATTATCGACTTAATGGGGTCTAGAAGGTCTTAGGGTGAATTATTCTCTCTTGAGTTATGATTCTTAACCCTAATTGATAATCCCTAATTTAAATTATGGAATTGCGATCTCTTGATTCGCAATTGACCCAAAACTTAAATTAGTTCTAAAATTGTCCACTAACCTACTAGGAATCTATGCTCGATCTCTTGATTCACCAAACTCTCGTTATCCCAAATTGATTATTTTCACTTAGCTCACCCTCTCAGTTTATTGCCAAGTTATTAAGAACTTGAATTAAATCACAAGTAAATCAATAAAAACCCAATCAATCCAAATTTTATTAATCTCAAAAATCAAGATTCAAAGGTGAGTATAAACACAAACTCAACATTTAACACAATATATTCTCAACACTTATTTCAATTCTATATATGAATAAAACTGAAATAAATGGAAAATACGTCAGGAACAGAGTTGGGGAGTGGCGACAACGGGAAACTACTTATTTCGGGAAGTACGTCGCGTCAAGCTCTTCTCCGTATCTCTCTTCCTTTGTCTCATTCCTCAATCGCTCGATTTCTCTCTAGATTTTTAGGGATTGGATCACGTGAGTGCTCTCTTTTTTTAGACTCTCTAGTTGCTACCTCTGAGTTGTAATGTTCTATTTATACTTCTGAGGCTCTAGGTCAAAGTTGGGGTCGAAAAGGTCCACAAAATCTTGTGAAACTTGAGTTTTTCTGTCAGTCTAATATAGGCCACGATCGTGGCCAGTGTCTTAGCTTTTCTGTCATGATTGTGGCCCAATATGCACGATCGTGGCTTGACTTGGAGGCTTTTTATCACAATCATGCCCCATGTGCATGATCATGGCCTGGCTACGGCTAGCTCGTCCTTCTCTGTCACGATCGTGGCCTATTGTGCCATGATCTTGGGCTAGGTCTTTGGCCAAAAACTCTTCGAATCTTCTCCGTTCTTCACCGTTTACCCTAAAACACTAACAAACGCATCACGGTACCTCAAAAATATAACATTTAAGCTTAAAGACTTAATCTAACCCGTAAAAACACTAAAACACTTAAACTAACATAATTAAACCCTAAATGCATACTCAACACTCAAATTCACACTAAACACATAACAAATTAAACCCTAAAACATCATGCAATTGACAACTATCAACATCCACACACTTAAACATTTTCTTGTCCTCAAGAAAACAAAACAACAACACACAATAAACACAACACATGCAATGCAATAATAAGGCAATGACTTTGATCTTTATGAAATGAATTTAATCTTGAACACAATCATTCAGTTATGTCAAATCATTAACATGTAAAATATGTGTCTAGAGGCTTTGAATTAAATATACAACTTAATCGAGACCTAATCGTTAACTTATTTACCTTTTTAAATTGTACACATGCATTAATAAATTTTCCGTCCCTTAGACTTTGTAACTATTCCTAAGTACATTTTCATGAAAATTCAAGCTTATTACAAATATGGTAGGTTTTTATTAAGAAAACACACAATTTTTTATGTAAAGCCAGACTTAGTCTTTTACTCAAAGGCAAACATTTGTGATAAATGTTGATCTGGTTACTCAACTAAGTCATTTTACTAACAACTTAGTTGGAACGTCATTATGGCCTTTTACGTGAAGGCACACACTTGTGATACGTGTCAATTTGGTTACTCAGCTATTATCACGTTTTCAACTGGTTACTAGCTCTATTCAAAACCCGAAGGTCAGTGAAATAGTGATTTATTAAGCAACTTTTTTTATTACCTACCTTGTTACTTTTAGCTATTCGTTTTCATGAAAAATACTAGTTAAGCTATTTAAGTTAAAAGACATGAATTTATGAATAAATGTGACAATCTAGAGTGTGCTAAATTTACACTAAGTCTTAATTAAGCTTATATTTATCCAAAGGCCCCCGAATTCACTAATTTTGTAGGCTAATGATTGTTCATAACCTAAGAGACCATGTCCAAAATTAAAAGAATTTCACTCAATCTATGCCGTTGACACATTCACACACTTTACACGATGTAACCTAATAATTATCATACAGTATGCAAAATCACATTCAAAAGCAAAACACACAATCCTTGCCCACACTTAAACACCACATTGTCCTTAATCTGAGAAGGAAGCTCACATAAACACACGAATTAAGGGTAAAGACATAAATTAAAGTAATAAGGAATAGAAAAACTAACAACAAAATAGAAAAAAAATAAAAATAAAAATAGAAACAAAATAGAACTGAAGCCTAATTTGGAAAAGAAAAATTAAATTTGGGTTAGAAAGAAATCCTAAGGAGATGAAGGTGGTGATGGTGTCAGAGGTAGCAGTTGAATGCCCTGAGAAGTCACATGCATCGCTTACGTTTTATTGAAAATAAATCTAACTATCCCTAACTTTGTGAAACAAAATCTATTTTTTTCCATGGGGGTTGCCTCCCATGCAATACTTCTTTTTACATCAGTAGCTCGATGCTCCTTTAAGCTCACGGTGGTTGGAATGGATGGTTCGATGGTAGTTTCGTCATTAATCTCAACGCTTGTAGCTTAGCTACCATACTATAATTACCACCGTCCTTGCAATTTTTTTTGCCTTGCCTTCTCCTTCATGAGTGCTTCTTTCGGAAAGCATTTGCAAGATCCTCTATGTCCTCCCATTTGCCTCGAGGCTCGGTTTTTTTGAGATCCATTGGAGGTGAAGGAGCTCCGTATTCTCTAATGGTCACCTTGAAGGTTATATGCTCCTTCCCTCGTCGTAGAGTTAACTCGCCCCTATCAACATCAATAATTGAGCTTGCAGTGGCTAAGAACGGTTGCCCAAGAATTATCGGAGTGCCCTCATCTTTGGTGATGTCCAAAACATAGAAATCTATAGGAAAGATAAATTTACCAACCTTTACTTACAAATCTTCTATGATTCCCATCGGTCTATGCGACGTTCTATTGGCCATCTTAACCAAAAACTTAGTGGGCACTAACTCTCTTAACCCCAATTTTAGACTGAAAGTATAGGGCATCATATTTATGCTTGCGCCTAAGTCTACTAATGCCCTGTCTATAATAATGTTGTTGATATTACAGGGGATGAAAAAGTTCCCTTGGTCATCTTTCTTCGTCACTATGTTGGGGTTTCCTTCCATTGGTTACTCCTTAACCTTCTTCTTGACAGACTCTTGTAGTTTGAACTTCGACTGTATTTATTCCGTCACTTCCTTGATATTGTTATGCTCAATTTCTCGCAATTGTTCCACTTCCCTCTATGCATATAACTCTCACTGTTGTGCGATAAGCAACGAAAATACCCATTGAGTTATTTGAATTGACTCCATTACGGGCTCAATCGAAAGGTCTTTTGCAAATACTTGACCTTTTCCTCTATCTTCTTCCTTTCCTAGTTCCTCGTCCTAAATATAACTTAACTACTTGACCTTTTTCTCTATCTTCGTCCTTTCCTAGTTCCTCGTCCTGAGTCTAACTTATAACCATGATACGCTCCTTCAGGTTTGACTCGGTGTTGCTTGGAAGAGTTCGAGGATGCCGAGTAGACATTGCCTCAATAACTTGCCCTACTTGGACTTCTAAATTGTGTATGGATGAAGCATGATTCTTTGTTACTTGCTTAAACTTACTCTTGAGCCTCCTATAAGCTTCCTCCATACCTCCGATCTTGTCTAACTTTGATTCCATCGAGCTTGTTTTATCCTGCTAAAAGCTCAATTGCACTTGAGGCCTAAACTACCCTCTATTATTGTTGTCCAAATAAGAAAAGTTGGGGTGATTCTTCCACCCGGGGTTATAAGTGTTAGAGTAGGGATTGTTTCCCCCTCCTTGTCCATATTGCATCCCCATGTAGTTCATTTGCTCTTAGTTGTCCTCTCTCATCAAATAGCAGTCCATAGTATCATGATCTACTTAACTGCATAACTCACACTTCAATTGCATGGCCTTAACCGGAGCTGAAGATGAGGCCTTCATACTATTAAGTTGTCGCGTCAAATTGTCGATCTTTGTTTGCTTCTCTGTCATCTGATCAACTGTGACGATTCCCTTTTTCTTTCTAAACGTCATAGGCTGCCTACCTCTCTCACTCGTCCAAAGGCAGCTATTATTGACCATCTCTTCAATCAACTCCTCTGCTCCATCAATCGTCTTTTGCATCAAAGATCCTCCTGATGCTTTATCGATGGTGCCTCTAGTAGGTATTTTAACTTCATTGTAAAACGTCTATAGAAGGTAAGTTGTGGTGTGGACACTTCCTCTGCAGGTCCTTTTATCGCTCCTACTCTTCATAAATTGACTCCCAGTCACCTTTTTGGAAATTAGTAATTTCCATTATGATCTTTTTGGTCTTTGTCAACAGGAAGTATTTATCTAGAAAAGCAGGCATGAGCTGCTCCCACATCATAATATTAGCAGGGCTCAGTGAGTGACACCAAGCCTTCACTCTATCCCTAAGTGTGAAAGGGAACAGTCTAATCCTAACAACATCTTCCGATATCTAGTGATACCAAAAAATATCACAGATCTAGAGAAAATTTACGATATGTGTGTTCAGATCCTGGTTCGCCAGTCCATAAAATTGGACATTATGCTGAAGCATGTTCAGGAGGGTTAGCTTGATTTCGAATGAGGTCACTTGAACTGGCGGCCTAGCTACTCCTTGGTTGGATAGGTTGAACCCTGGCCTCTAAAATTCATGAGGGTTTGTTGCTGTTGTCCTTGAGTTGCTCCTTGGTCCATGTTTCTCTAAAATTCCTTGGCCATTGTTGACTTTTCTATCTCTTTTTCTTCTTCTTCTCGCTGAGCTTTCGTAAGGTTGCGTTCTAATTATGTTATGTCTAAATCTATCGCCTCTGCTGCACGACTTGAACTCCTTGTGACCCTTGTGTTCATGCAAGAGCACGATTCCTAAAATAAATGAACGAACTAAAACTAAAAATTATAACTAACCTAACGCCTTAAACTATTGAACTAAGAACTAAAACCAAAAATTATAACTAACCTAATGCCTTAAACTATCGAACTAAATTGCCTTCCCCAGTAACAGTGCCAAAAACTTGTTCGCAAGGTTAAACGCGCTAAGTTTTACTATTTACAACCTTGGTAAATTCTGCAAACACACGGGTTGTTTGCGTAGTACCTAATGTATCGATCTGACGAGGAAAGACTAATCTAGTCTTAAAATCTAAGGTCATATTAAAATTGCAATGATTCAAATCAAAATAAACTAACACAGAAATAAATAAATCAACAATTAATTCAAGAATTGAGTTGCAGAAATCTAATTAAGAAAACAAATCACATAAACCAATCCAAACCCTACCTAGAAACTACCGAGTGAGAGAAAGGGGATTTTGATCCGAAATTAATGAAAACCGAATTAATAGTGAAATTATCGACTTAATGGGTCTAGACGGTCTTAAGGTGAATTACTCTCTCTCGAGTTATAATTCTTAACCCTAATTGAAAATCCCTAATTTAAATTATGGAATTGCGATCTCTCGATTCGTAATTGACCCAAAACCTAAATTAGTTCTAAAATTGTCTACTAATCTACAGGGAATCTATGCTTGATCTCTCATTACATGACTCTACTAGTTTGACTTAATCCTTTACCTATCTCACCTAACTCTCGTTAGCCCAAATTGATTATTTTCATTTAGCTCACCCTCTAAATCTATTGCCAAGTTATTAAGAATCGGAATTAAATCACAAGTAAATTAATAAAAACCCAATTGATGCAAATTTTATTAATATAAAAAATCAAGATCCAAAGGTGAGTATAAACACAAACTCAACATTTAACACATTATATTCTCAACTCCTATTTCAATTCTATACGTGAATAAAATTGAAATAAATGGAAAATACGTCGGGAATAGAGTCGGGTAGGCGGTGACAGTGGGAAACCACCTATTTCGGGAAGTACATCACTTTAAGCTCTTCTCCGTGTTTTTCTTCCTTTGTCTCCTTCTTCAATCGCTCGATTTATCTCTAGGTTTTTAGGGATTGGATCACGTGAGTGCTCTCTTTTTTTAGACTCTCTAACGGTTACCTCTGAGTTGTAATGTTCTATTTATACTTTTGAGGCTTTAGGTCAAATTTGTGGTTGAAACGATCCATAAAATCTTACAAAACTTGAGTTTTTCTGTCAGCCCTACGCAGGGCACGATCGTGGCCAGCGCTAACTTTTCTGTCACTATCGTGGCCCAATGTGCACGATTATGGCCTGACTTGGAGGCTTTCTGTCACGATTGTGCCCCGTATGAACGACCATGACCTGGCTATTACTGGCTCGTCCTTCTCTGTCATAATCGTGGCCTACTGTGCCACAATTGTAGGCTAGGTCTTTGGCTCAAAACTCTTCGAATCTTCTTCGTTCTTCACTGTTTACCCTGAAACACTAACAAATGCATCACGGTACCTCAAAAATATAACATTTAAGCTCAATGACTTAATATAACCCATAAAAACACTAAAATACTCAAACTAACATAATTAAATCCTAAATGCATACTTAACACTCAAATTTACACTAAATACATAATAAATTAAACCGTAAAACATCATGCAATTGACAATTATCAAGGGGATCTGCAAGATTCTATTTAGTTTGAACTTGCTCCAATGTTATTTATTTTTACTCCGTTATATTTCTAACTAAGTGAAACTTCTTTCCTATATCTTTGGACCATTAATAAGACCTTGATTCCTTTGCCTATGCAATGGCACCATGTTTTTTCATAGTACAATACTATTGAATCAATAATGTTAAGAACCACTACAAGTTTAGCGATGAACTTCTTGATCCAAACTACTTCATTTATCGCCTCTGATACTAAAATGTACTCTAACTCAATCATAAAATTTATAATGGTTTATTATTTGGAACTCTTTCAACTTACCGCATCACTATTCAAAGTGAAGATGTACCCTAATTATGATATGCTATTATTTAGATCAGTTTAAAAACTAGTATTTGAATACCCCTAAACCCTTAGTTTAACCCCTCTTTAAGCCAATACAACATCTTTAGTCCTTCTTAAGAACTTTAAGATTTTTTTGATAATCATCCAGTAACCATAACAAGGATTGACTTGAATTCTGCCCATTATTGTTAAAGCATAAGAGAAATTCGATCTAATACATACCATTAGATATATGTTTGGTCTAATAACCAAAGTATATAGAACATAATCCATTTTATCTATCTCTTTTTGTTTCTTTAGACATATACTCTATGAGAGAGAAATCCCATATGACAAAAGTAAGAATCCCCTATTAGAATTCTTCACACTAAACCTCTTCAGTGATTTTCATATATATGTGGATTAGGATAAGCCAAGAAACCTTTTTAATCTATCTCTATAGATCTTTATTTATAGAATATAGGCTGCTTCTCACATATCCTTCATAAAGAAGTTCTTTTATAACTAAATCTTTACAAATTGGAGCATTAATATGTCATTTCCAACCAGTAATATCTCATCCATATATAAAACTAGGAATATGATTGCACTCCCATTAATATTCTTATAGATGCATGGTTCATCTACTTTTTTGATAAAATCAAACTCTTTAATTTTCTCATTAAAGTGGATGTTCTAACTCTGTGACACTTAAATCTTTAAATATCCTTTTACAACTTTTATACTTGATTAGGAAACATCTTAAGTTCAAAATCTTCTAGTTATATCATATACGCACCCTCAACCAAATTCCCATTGATAAATGTTGTTTTCATATCCAGATTTCATAATCATAATATGAAAATATAGGTAATAAGTTCTTTATAGATTTAAGAATGTCCTATAGAAAAAGTTTTATAAAAATCATCTCCTTATTTTTATTTGTAACCTTTATCCACTAGCGTTGCTTTATTCATATGTACATGAGCATCCATGTCAAATTTTCTCTTAAAATTCTACTTGCATCTAATAAGTACAATATAATCAGTAGCATCCATTAAAGTCCATTCTTGGTCAGTGTATATGGATTCAATTTAAAACCCCTTTACTTCATATGATTTTAAAGAATCAACGTCAAACATTGCTTCCTCAAACGTTGTAGGCTCATCAACCATGAGTGATACATTATCATTTCCCTTTTCAATATGTAGATATAATCTAATTGGGGGAATGATGTATTTCATTAGTGTATCACATATTATGTCTTTTAGACCTTTGATTGTACATCATATATATCAGGTTAAGGTTCTTGTTCTATCTAGATGAGAATTTGTGATTCTTGATCTTCTCTAACTTCAACCTTGCTCCCACTACTTTCCTTGAGAATAAATTCTCTTTATAATAATTTGTTATTTCTTGAGATAAAAACCTTTGTCTCTAAAGGATGATAAAATTCATATCCGATACTCTCTTTCAGATACTCTACAAATTTGCATTTATCTAACTTAATTTGATGTTGCACACTTTATATAAGCATCACTTCCCTAAATATTTAGGGGTGAAATTTGGTCTATTACTAATCTATGTCTCATATAGTGACTTATCAAATGATTTAGATAAAACTCTATTAAAAAATTAAATAGAAATTTTGAGGACATATCATTAAAAGGAGACATTAAGGACTACGTGACTGATTATGGAACATGCCGTATCTAATAGAGTATGGTTTCTCCTCCTAAACATTCTATTATATTGTGGAGTTTCAAAAGGAGTCAATTATGAAAGAATCTTAATTTATTTTAAGTAACTAAGAAAATTATAATCCAAATACTCACCAGCTCAATAAGATCTAAGTGTTTTAATACTCTTACTAGTCTGATTCTCAACTTTAAGTCTAAATTCTTTGAACTTTTCAAATGATTTAAGACATTTGTTTCATTAAGTATATATAACCATATCTGGAATGATCATCTGTGAACGTAATAAAATATAAATATCCATCTCTAATGCAAGTAGATATAAGGCCATATACATCTGAATGTATAAGCTTTAATAACTCACAAGCATACTCTCCTTTTCCATTAAAGGGTGGTTTGGTCATCTTTCCTAACAAACAGGATTGTCACGTTTCATATGATTCATAATTAAAAGGATCCAGATATCCTTCTTTATGGAACTTTGTGATTTTAGTTTTGTTGATATGATATAGCCTACAATGCCATAAAGAAGATGGATTTTGGTCACTTAACTTTCTTTTTTTGCTATTTATGTTAACAATTAGCCTTTCAAGATCTAATTCATATAAACCATTTAAAAGTAATCTACCTCTATAATAAACATTGTCTTTATAAAGAGAAAAACCCCTATTCTTAATAATAAAGATAAATCCATTCCAATCTAAATAAGAAATGGAAGTAATGTTTTTACTAATAACTAGAACATGGTAACAATTATTTAGTTCTAATATAAGGTCAGAAGGAAAAGTTAAACTATAAGTTTCTATAACTAAGGTCAGAAGGAAAAGTTAAACTATAATTTTCTACAACTAATGCAGTAACTTTTACTTTACTACTAACTTGTAGTATAAACGTTGCCTTTTCTTAATGATCTACTCTTTATTAACATTTGCATGTTGTTACAAATGTGAGAACCATAACCATTATCTAATGCACAAGATATAGAATATAATTAGAAAGTTTGATTTCAATTATAAACATACCTGAAAATAAAGCTTCTTTAAGTTTCTTATTATTTAGGTTAGCAAGATATGATTTGTAGTTCCTTTTCTAATGCCATTAACTTTATAATGAAAACACATGCCTTTATCATTATTCTTTTTCTTGACACCTTTTGCTTCTTGTTTTTATTCTTCTTAGGACTTTTTTTCTTATTCTTAGAAGCATACATAACAAGAGCGTAATTGGGTTCCTTATTAAGGTATCCCTATAAAACCCTATAAAATCTTGAGTATATTTAACAGTTCAGGCAATGACACATACTTTAAGTTGATATGAAAGTTCATAATAAACTATGAAAAGCCTGAGCTAAGAGGCTGCAACACCATATCAATGCTTAAATTATAGTCTATGACAAAACCTAATTGGCCTTATTTTTCAATATAGCTAGTCATCTTGCATTGAAATAATGCTTTAGAGAATTGATACCTCTCTACCTAACTTTGGCACCAAATAACTCATTAAGATGCAAAATTACAATAGAAGAATCTATGTTCTCATATCACCTTTGAAGCTCAGGAGACATACTAGCCAACATCATTGCTTATTCAATATCATCAATATGGTTATTTTTGATGTAGGCTTTAGTGGAGCAACAATGTCAAGAATATATAGTTTTTCTTTTCTGAGAACTAGTCTCAAGGTATAAAATCAATTTGAGAAATTAGGTCTAGTAAGCTTGTTATCATCGATGATGCTCCTTAGGGACATATTTGTACTCATTTTATCTAATAATCAAATGATATAAAAGAGAAAATATTAGTTTATACCACGAAACCAAATAAAATAAGGACTTTTAATAAATATTTGGCTACTCCCACTATTTTACTAAAAATAATAGTCATGATTATCAAATCAAGAAATTATCAAATAATTTTCGAATATGTTATGATCATATTCAGATCTAGATGATCTTAAGTTTGCTCAATAAACCAAGTAAATTTAAATTAGGTAGATAACAACTTTATCAATCACATCTTATATGACTCTTAAATATGTCAGATGACAATTCTTTGCCAAAATATATCTTATATATTATTCATATCCTTACTCCAAAATCAAATGATTATGAGTTTACTCATCCAAATCATATAAATTTAGTTAAGTCTAACCTATTAATTTAAAATAAAACATATTCAAGTTAAAGGGACCTTGAGTTTATTTAACAAACCATACAATAAATAAAACTATGATTTATTCTTAAATAATAAAGGACAACTATCACTTTCTTAATGTTTATTTAATATTTAATTGGGGGATTAAGACTTTTAAAAATTTAGGTCTCATAAAAAATTAATACTATCTCATTATATCAACTATTTCTAACATAATCAAATTATGAAAGAAAATCCTTAAAAGCCTTTGTTTACTTCTAATTATTGATTTGGTAATTAATTTAATTCAATAATTTAACTTTTTGAAACATTAAACTAAATTCCAAAATGTTTCTAATAAAATTAATCCTTTGAAAATAATTAGGAAACGCCTATTTCTATATTTTTTGTATTTAAACCAATTTAATCTCAATTAAACTAATTTAATTAAAATGAAGTCTTAAAAATACAAAATAAAAGAAAATAAAATTTGAGTAGGTGCACGTGCCAAAACTTTTTACTGAGGCATGTGTATTTCACGTGCCAAGCATGTGTTGACTAATATGTGATTGTAACAACCCATTTTCCATGATAAGGGTTGGAACCTAAGAATACTGAACATGAGAGAAATAGCAATGAGAAATTAGGACGTGCATTTCATGCTTATGCATAATATAATATACACACACAACTGAATATTAATTTTTGCACACATTAAAATGATTGTACATGCATTCATTGACACTTTATGGGTATAATTGATTTATAAATGTGATTATAATGTGAATTGTGGAGTAATTGTCTCGAAAATTGATCTGGTAAGTATAAGTATTGATTTAAAATTTTTGATGAAATTTGGGAAATTTCTGGAAATTTCGAGTATTTTTGGACTAGGAAAAATGCCAAGTGGCAAGACAATTGATAAATGGACTAGTTAATAAAGAGTCAAATGACAGTGGAAATTTTGATAAATGACTTTAGGAATTATTGACAAGTGTCATTGGAAATTTGGTGACAATTAGATTAGAAAGTAGAGATAAATGGACTAGTTAATAAAGAGGACTAAGTGAAACCTATAGAAATTGGATATATGGCAAGTGGCAAATGTCACTTGCCAAGCCATGTCACCATGATTCTTTTAACTTCATAGACCATTTAATTGTTTTGTATCTTGCTTTCTTCTTTCTTCATATCTTCTTCATCTCCTTCATTCTTCTTCTCCATTCACGATAACCATCTTACTTTCATCAACTTTGAAGCTTTCTCTCACCTTTCACATGCTACTTCCATCTTGTTATCTTATTCATTTGCCACAAGAAAACCTAACCTATTCCACCTTCAAGATGATGATCGTGTGACGTGAGGAGTTAGGGTTTCTTGGTGATTTTGGAGAACTTGGAGTTTAATCAGGTAAGTAGCATGTTAATCTTCACGGGTAATGTTAAATGAAACATTTATGATGAGTAATTTGAGATTGATGTTTTAATCATGAAATTTTAAATGTTCTTTAATGTGGGGTGTATAATAAAGAGGATTATGTTCTAAATTTTAGCGTGTAAATGTTATTCATGGTTGCTTAGTAAAAAGAATTTATGATGATAGATTAAGAGATGAATGATTATAAAAAGGGAGTTAAGTATGATGATGATGTGTGGATGAAGAAGTAAATAAGGTTATGTATTGTTTTTATGTTATTGATAGTTGTGTAATTGCATGTGTTTTAGGGTTGAATTTTTTATTTATTTAGTGTGAATATGAGTGGTGTATGTGCATTCAGGGTGTAATTATGTTAGTTTGTGCGTTTTAAGTGTTTTTATAGGTTACATTAAGTCTTTAAGCTTAAATGTTATATTTTTAAGGTGTCGTGATGCGTTTGTTAGTGTTTCAAGGTAAACGAGGAAGAATGGAGAAGATTCGAGGAGTTTCAGCCCAAAGCTATAGGCCACGATCATGCACAACAGGCCACAATCATGACAGAGAAGGAAAAGCCAGCAGCAGCTAGGCCACGATCGTGCACTGGGAGCACGATCGTGATAGAGAGCGTCAAGTTAGGCCACAATCATGTACATTGGGCCATGCACATGACAGAAAGGTTAAACAGCAAGCCATGATCATGGCCAGTAGGGCCACGATTGTGCCCTGTGTTAGGTTGACAGAAAAACTCAATTTTTGTGAAGTTTTGTGGACATTTTCGACTCTAACTTTGACCTAGGGCTTCCACAGAATAAATAGAACATGATGTGATAGCCGTAAAAGAGTTTTTGGGGAGCAGAGAGAGTCATGAAAGAGAGCATCATTCTGTCAATTCCGAGAAAAACCTAGAGAGAGATCAAGAGATTGAGGATAAAGACAAAGGAACAGAGACACGGAGATAAGTTTGACGTGAAGTACTTCCCGAAATAGGTGGTTTCCTACAGTCGCTGCCTGCAAGATTGACTCCGACAATATTTCTTATTTTTATTTCAATTTTATGGATCTATGAAATTGGGATATTCATTGGAAATAGTGTTGTTGAGTGTTGATCTACTGTTTATACTCACCTTTGGGTTTTTTAGTTCTTAAGATTAATAAAGTTTATTTGATTGTATTTCTTTCAAATTAATTGTGATTCAAATTCTGTTCTTAATAACTTGGTGATAAACTGAGAGGGTGAGCTAGATAAAAATCATCGATTTGGGCTAATGAGAGTTAGGTAAATCGATAGGTAGAGAATTGAATCAAACCAGTAGAGTCGTGTAACGAGAGATCGAGCATAGATTCCCGGTAGGTTTTTAGACAACTTAGAACTAATTTAGGGTTTGGGTCAATCATGAATCGAGAGATCGCGATTTCATAATTTAAATTAGGCATCATCAATTAGGGTTAAGAATTATAACTCAAGAGAGAGTAATTCACCTTAGGATCGTTTAGGCCAGTTGAGTCAAAAATTACATAATTGGTTAGATTTTCTTTAGTTTCGAATTAAATCCCTTTTTCTCTCACTCAGCTATTTCGAGGTTGATTTTGGATTATTGTGTGAGTTGTTATTTTGTGACTTTTTTTACTTTAAATTATCATATTTGATTATTGATTGATTTAATTTCTGCATTAGTTAATTGTTTATAATTATTGTAGTTTAGGGCGACCTTAGATCTAGGACTAGTTAGCCTTCCTTGTGGCATTGATACCTCAGATACTACGCGAACGATCCGTGCACTTGTGAAATTTACCAAGGTTAAAGAAAATAATAAAACTTAGCGTGTGTAACCTTATGAACAGTTATGATGAGTGATAATTTATGATTTGTGCTATAGGCGATTTATAGATGATTACAAATGAAAATGGTGCTTGAAAGAGTATTGAAAGTTGACAAATGATCATAATGATAATAAAAGTAAAGATTTGATGAATGAATTTGTGTGTTATGTTCTTGTCTTGAGAATATGAAAATTTTGAATATAGGCTATATTGTGGATGAATTAGATTGAGAACTTAAGGTATAAGAAGGGTGTTGGAGTAATATTCTTGAAATGAGAATTAGGTATAATAATGAAAGATGATGAGATGTTTTATTTTTGGTATGATTGATAAACCTTAAGTTAAGAGTTATCTTATAAATCTAGTTTTGACATGAAAATGAAGAGGTTATGAATCCTAAGTGATGAACTATGGAAAATGAATTGTTGATGCATTATGAATGAGATATATTATGGAAAGAGATAGGAATTCATGAATGATGAGATTATATAAGAAATGAAGAATCAAATGAGTAGAGTTTTGAGAATTTAATGCAATCAATATGATAGTTGATAATTGAATTAGTATGAAATGATGTTGTAATAGAAGAGGTTAATTCTGGAAAATTTGGAGTGAGATTAATGTTAGGAGACGTGTTAAATTTGTGGAAGAAATGAGGAAGAAAGTGCAGGGCACAATCATGGCCCTCACCTCACGATCGTGACATGACAAAAATAAGTTTATGCCAAGATCGTTGCTTGGCCAGAAAATGTTTCTGTCACGATGGTGGCAGGACCACCATGATTGTGGCCAATTCCAGAAGTTTGTGTCCTATGGAGTAAAAGGGTTATCTTTTGAGTGTTATTTGAACCTAACAATGTTATGGTACTTCTTTATAGTGTACTTAGGCTTGAATGATATCTCAAATGACCCTATTTGATGATGAATTAGGTGATTGAAGTGAATAAAGAGTCTTAGGTATCAAAGAACGATTGACAGATGATAGTAAATAAGTATGAGTTGTGAATTAAGGAAACATACGTGGGATTGTCATTGATCATACATTATACATAACACATATATATGTGTATATGATTGAGTACTTATATGATTGTGAAAAGTTGTAATATGTGTAAATATGTATTGTATGATATAGAAGAGCAAATAGAGCGACCGCTTCCAGACGTTGCCGGGACCTTGAGACAATAAGCTATCTGGAGTAAATTATGAGTAACCTAGATGGTCTCACATGCTTAATTGTTTGTTTTAAATTATGTATTGATTTATTATGTGATGTATATGTGTTGATTTTGGACATTGAATTTCCGAGGTGTTTGTTGTATGAATGTTATATTAGAGGTACTCATTATATGTGAATTTGACTGAATAAGTGATTCTCAACTTAAATGTTGAATGTTAGACCAAGGTTCGATGATAAATGCGAATGAGAATGTGAACGTGAATATGAATGTGTAAGATTGAGCACAATTGATTGACTGAATACATGTGATGCATTCCATTATATGAATGCATAATAACATAAAGGCAGTTGTGACTAGAGTTGCTAGTAAAAAAGAGCTTAAAGCTCAGAATGTGCTAAAAGCCTCTGGCTCACTATGTATAATGAGCCCTGTATCCCCAACAGATAAGGAATAGTTATTAATGAGCCCGGTATCCACAATGGATACGGGACAATGAAAAAGGCACTCAGTCATAACAGTGTAATAATTGAATGTGAGTCTCATGAGCATGGCATATACATTTGATATGTACGTTTTGAATGATTGCAATTTATTGTTGAATTGTGTTG
The DNA here is from genome assembly GCA_025629805.1 of Erythroxylum baracoense. Classification (NCBI taxonomy): domain Eukaryota; kingdom Viridiplantae; phylum Streptophyta; class Magnoliopsida; order Malpighiales; family Erythroxylaceae; genus Erythroxylum; species Erythroxylum baracoense. The sequence continues at coordinate 27,332 of JAOTAY010000037.1, read as the reverse complement.
AATGAAAAATGTGAAAATTGTGAACAAAGTGTTTTTGTGATGCTACATGATGATAAATGAAATGATGTGAATTATGTGATTATATGAATTGTTGTGTTATGTGATATGAGTGAACCATCGAGGATGGTTAACTCATTGAGTTAGAAAAACTCACCAAAATTGCAACATTGACTTTTCAGGTTCGAAAGAGGCGATTTAGCTTCTAAGACAACATAGAAGAGATCTAGTATCGCTTTTGGGATAGAAGAAATGGCTCAAAGGTCGATCAGCTAGGACTGAAAGATTTAGATAAAATTTTTGTATAATTCATCATGCATGTATCATGTTTTGTAAACAGAGCTGTAAACTCTAATTAGCTTTTGATAATGTACATAAGGGATGATGTATGTAATGCTACATTGTATATCATGTTTTATGAAATGAAAATGAGGAATTTGGGTTTTAGACATTATGATATTTATGTTTTAATTTATGATGCTATGAGATGAATGAAAGTGATATAGCTAGCGCATTGCTTCTATCAGGTATATGTTCGAATGTCTGATGGATGTACGGGCATGTGTCAGATGGGAGTGGGGCGTTACAATTAGCTGATTCTATCAGTAGTTAGCTGACAGTAGATTATATCAACTGATTTGACTAGCTTATAACATCAGCTGTTTATTAAAGATATTTGGTAAAATTAGCTGACTAGCATTAGTTGTTTATGTGTAAAATGTCTTATGAAGACATGCCTTAAAAAGTATCTTATTTCATCATGATTGGTAGGGAAAAGGAATATAAAATAACCATGGTTAATATATATGTGTATGTATGTTTAAGAAGTGAAAATATCAAGATATATTTAAATTTTAATATACTATTATTTAAAATTTACATGTACAAAATATTATAGTGAAAAAATACTATTCCTTATCGATTAATATATGTTATAAATCTTGTAAAATTAGTTTGTTATTTAAGAAATCAATCTAATTTAAATAAACTTACGTTTAACTTATTCTAAATTTGGTTTATATTTATTCAAAAAATATGTTTGTAAAGTTGATTCAAATTCATTATAAATTTATAATTTATCTTTTTAATTTTAGTGTCCAAATTTAGTGAAATTGTGGATATCATATCTTTATTTGTGATTATTATCTGCTTATTCTTATGTATATAAATAAATAACTATTGTGTTATTTTAAATATATGAGTTTTATTTTTTTACTAATAATTTTTCTGTTTGAAAAATGTTGTTGTTCTAGCTTTATTTCATAGAAAAAAAGCTTGTGAAGGGGAATAAAACGTGAGTTGTTAATGATTTATGCAAAGCTCTTATATAGGTACAACACCCATTAAATTCAAAGGACATCGATGTATTTTCATTCTTAAATGTTGGCTGTTGGAGCAAAACGGTCCAACATACCAACTTTTCCATTTTCAGCTTATTGTTTTAAATCAGCTAGTTAATCAATCAACTTACCAAACAACTTCAATAGTTTTTTAATATAATCAACCAGCTAATTTATGTAAATCAGTTAAAAATCAGCTGATAAGCTGTTTACCAAACAAGCTCATGGTAAAATGAGACACATGTTTCGATGAAAAGAGAGTGTACACTGTAAATACATCAACATCACCATATGTCCATATACCAATAAGGATAATATAAGTTATAGTTGGAAAACCTTGAACCTACGATCTTAAAATAAATACCCTTATTACTTTATTACTTGAATTCTATTACTTGGGAATTGAGATAATGTTCGCTTTCTTAGAATGTTGGTAGGAGATTATAAATGCTTCGGTCTAATAGAAATTTTTCAAAAAGTAAGTTAATTAGTTAATTTAATTTTAATGATTGAGAAATGAGAAAGATTATTATATATATATTTCACCTGATGATATGTTAAAAGGACAAGCAAGTTTTATGCTCCATCTGCAATTTCCTGACAGAAAATGAGGTGTCTTTATGCAATAAATTCCTTTACGCAGGTACATATATTATTTCTACAAATTTGAAGTGGATCATGCCCAACTTGGTTAAATACACATATATCTAAGAAGCTTCTTAAAAAATTATGAGGAGTTTTAGCATAAGATGCCATATTACCGAAGATATAGAATTGAATGGAAAAGTAGTACCAAAATAAAACAATTAATTTCAGGTTTACAAACATGGGATGAGATTCAAGTTTGAGCAAGGATCATATATTGAAAAAAATGAAATTAGTAAGAGACAATATAAGTAAAAAGGATGCATAAACTCAATCCCTTAAGGTTTTGAGTTAGAGTGTAGTATCAAGCTCATGAGTATGTTTCCTCACTAGGCTCATGATGAAGATCTCCTAAAAAAGTGAATTTTTTAGTGTCAAAAAGTGGTATCAAAGTCGATAATTCGGCAAGGGACGAATATAGAGACGATAGTCGAATCCTATAGTTGCCATCCTTGCATAGAAAAGTAAGGAGACTCTTGATGTCCCAAACTAATGGAATAGAAGGGCTTTTAGTGACGCCGTATAGCTGAGCTGCTAAGACATAAGTTTAATGTTCAATGTTCACTCTTGATGAAGAGATTGTAAAGATTTCAAGTATAAGTAAGAATCTCCGATTAAAAAGAGATTGGAATTAATGAATAACATATGAGTGGAAAGGCTGATTAATACCAACAACACATAGGGGATAAGATCTTTTGTACCGATTATGATGTTCCTATCATGTTTTATTAAATCTCATCTATATATTTATGTTGACCCTACAAAAACATATGGATAAGATTTAATGAACTAGAGTGTAGCGCCCCCTTACCGCAGGGTACACACCGGGACACCCAAAAGTCATTCCGGTATATATCCTACTATAAGGGTAAGCTACGTTCGATCGCTACATTTACTTCACAAGGCATCATATCATTACTCACTTATAAAGCATTATAAGAAAATCACAATATTTTAAAACCAATTTTTTCCTTATTTCATTTCACAAAACCGAAAGTCTACATTGTATCTTTCAACACTTACTACATGTACATCATCAAAATGTAACATCCCGTTTCCATATAACGGGTTGAACCATAGAAACGGGTACACGTGAGATTAATCGGAGAAATTAGAAAA
>JAOTAY010000036.1:21204-31236 GCA_025629805.1 Erythroxylum baracoense | reverse complement strand
TTTGGACAGATTAGTTAGATTGTACATATTTTCCTCATTCATGTAGTACTATTGTATTAGGTTTTGATGATGTACATGTGGAAATTGTTGAAAGTCACAATGTAGACAATCGGGTTTTTATGAAATGAAATGAGGAAAATGTTGGGTTTTAAATATTGTGGTTTTCCATACGATGCTTTATAGTGAATAATAATATGATGCCACGTGAAGTTAGTGTAGTAATTTAACGTAGCTCACCCTTATCGTAGGATATGTACCGGAATGACCTCCGGGCGTCCCGGTGTGTACCCTACGGTGTGCTACAACAATTCCTCTATCATAGTCTCATCGATCTATCCTTCTCTTAAATGTTTATAAACTTTTAGAAGTTAGCTATATCTCTATTGTTTATGAAGAGTGCAAAAGGTATCAAGTCTTCCCAACTATATCAATTTGATGACTTAATAATAAATCTCGTTCTATCTGCATTTATACTAATAAATATCATTCTATGTGCATTTATACTGGTTGATGCTCTTATTATGACATTGTTCTATCTTTCCAACCAAACTTTATAGCCTCTTTCAATTATGTTCTAGGTTTAACTAATTTAATCTGCACCTCCTTCGTATTGCCCTCTATTAATCTTGACACATCTTTTTGATATGTTTTCTTTAACATATGTCACTCATCAAACACTTCAGCTTTATTACTCACATTCTTTTTTTAGGTCTTAAAACTAATATCCCTTTACACCTTTAGGGTAGCTAATAAAGATACACTTTTTCAGTTTCGAATCAAGTTTGGACCTCTCATTATCGAAAACATGCACATAAGTGGGACAACTAAAAGTTTTCAATCCAAGGAGATCTATCATAATTTAAGTCCACACTTACTCTACCACTCTTTCATTTAATGATGTTTACTTAACCTTAAACACCTAGTCCTTTCAATTATGAATTTATTTACCTCTCTGAAATGTTTTTTATTGTAGTATTTTTCGAATTTTATGGTAGTGACTCTAAATCATATTCTCCTCATAAGATTTTTGAAATAGTGAGTTTGTGTACTTAGTACCATTATCTGATCTTAGGCACTTAATTTTCTACCTATTTGATTATCCAGTTAGCCTTCCACATCTTGAACTTTGTAAAGTCTCAAACTTTTGCTTCATGGAGATACCTAAATTTTCCTTAAAAAATCAGTGATGAATATGGCAAATTACTAAGATCTACCCAGCAACACTCTCTAATAGGACCCTATATATTGTTATGTATATAGTCTTTAATTATTTTAGTTTATACTTCCTTATCTTGAGTGTCATCTTAGATCGTTTACCAAACACACAAAACTTGCAAAAATTTAGTTAGAATGTTTAAAACCTTTTATTAGGATCCTTTTATGAAGTTTCATCATCTTTGCTCACAAAGATAACTTAATTACATGTGTCATAATGTAATACTTTCATCATCAAACTTAACTTTAGTAATCTTTTCACCTATAACTATACTCATCATTACAACAAATACATACCACCTTAATATTGTCAATGTCAATTTTATAACTAAAACCACTTTTATGTAAGCTGCTCAAAGAAACCAGGTTCTTCCTCAAATTTGGTACATGTGGAACATCACATAACTTCCTACCAATACCATCAAACATTTTGATCCTATCATGTCATATTATGATAATTTTGCAAACTTTATCATCCTTTAACTAGGCAGTTGAAATTACATGATCTGTTTAATACAAATCAATCATTATTTAGTGTCGTGTGATGTGAGCATGTTGTGTCCAATATGTATAAGTTTTGAAGGTGTCTAGTTGAAACATAAAGCATATCTCTTTGTTTGTTGGATGTGAGTCAATAACACCATTAATGATATCATCTAAACCAGTTATCTCCTTATCTAATATGAGCATGACCATAAGATGTTCATAAAAAAAAAGGTAAGGGATAAAGCAAAATCATCGGTTTGTCCTCTTCTGTAATAATCATCTTAGACTTTAGTAAGTCATTGGCTATTTAGTTGAACAATGTCTAGAGGATTTTCGAATCCCTCCTGCTTATTCTAAAACTTTCTAAGGCCCACCTCATGGCATCCAAGTTGAGAGAGAGAAATTGAATAAGTATGGCCACCCCCTATTGGGCTGTACTATTAAACTAAATCAAAATTGGGGTTATCCGCTAAGAATTATGGTAAATTTTTGGGCAAATTCGAGTGTTCATTGATCGGTTAGATCTATATGCTACAGGGAGTTGAGACGAGGTGTAGCGCAGTCTGGTCAGCGCATCTGTTTTGGGTACAGAGGGCCATAGGTTCGAATCCTGTCACCTTGGTGCGAGATTCTCAGGTTTCACCCTGAAAATCCGTATTCTAAAAAGCAAAATTTGAAAAAAAATCGAATGGGAGGGCGAGATAAACAAAGAAAGAGGCTCTTTATTGACTATTTGGTTGAACTCATTAATATGTTGTTCCATATATGTTACTTTGTATATCTTTAGTATGCATGGTTTTTGCTTCAAATATAACTTGTTTGTGACAAAATTTGACGTATACTGACTATGTAGTTTCTTGCATGTCTCCACAGCAGATATCTCCATTAATATGGGCCATTACCTCATTTACTAGACAAAGTTGTGTGGTTCTAGCTGTTCATATATGTAACTCTTTCTAGTCAAGCTCATTTATATCTTTTGACTTAATCTCCCGTCAACCTTTCAATGTGCCTTTTTGCATCGGTAAATCCTTCACTTTCCATTATCATAATCAAAATTTCTTAATTTCATTATACTTATTTACTTTAAATTTTATAACCAAAGTCATTTTTATCTCAATGATACCATGGTATCACTTAATAGGAAAACAAATAATAATAATAGAAAATAATAAAAATAAGAAAATAAGAACATAAGAAGTTTGAACAAAATTCAGCTAATTACTTGTGCCGATGTCTTGAAGAGCTAAAAACAATTGATTTGTTATTGAATAATTATGATAATATTTACATCAATATTATATGTAAATTTTAGCTGGTAATAATTTTACTCAAATGATCCTTTTACCTAGCTTAATTTAATTTAACTATGATGAATCCTAGAATTCTTTTAAAATTTAAAATCTATAAAAAATATGTTTTTAAATATGTTTGATTGTCGCAGACATGGCCTAGGACACAAGCACGACCCTATCCTAAACCTCGGGTCTTACTTGTCTTTTTCTTAATATGACATGGTCTTTGACACATCTATTTTCCGAAATTGTAAATCCTTCTATTTCTCTACCCACTAAGACATGGCTGTGTTTGAGTCATGAATCTTCCAATTTTTTTTCTGTACAAAGTTACATCACTTTGATATATTAATGTCAAAAATGGCTCGGTCTAATCCGATTTTAGCTTGGATTGACCGACCGGTTCGTAGCCTAACTGTTATTTAAAAAATGACATCATTTTTTATATTTTTTTTAAAAAATAACTACTCCGCTGACATCATTTTTTATATTTTTTTTAAAAAATAACTACTCCGCTAATTTATCCCAGCTAGTCGAACTACGGGCCATCCTAACTTTGAGCTTGACCTGACTTAACTTATTGACATTTTTATAATTAATTACACCTTTTGAAATTTGGAATTTAAATATTACATTGAAATTTTTGTTTGGTCATATTGTTTTTGCTTTTTTTCTTTTGGTTTTAAGAACTGCTCCGTTCCTTACTGGAGCCCGTCTTTCATCTTCTGAAAGTTCTAAACCCTAACCCATCAACCATTTCATTTCGTTTCATTCCCAAATTTGTAATTGTACTGACAAAATCCTCAATGGGAAAGAAACGAGGTCGCAAGCCCAAAACCCAAACCCAAACCCTAGATCACTCCGTCGCCTCCTTTGAAGACGACGTTTTCTCCGTCACCAATGTTGAAATAATCAATCCCACCACGCCCGCCACTGACAACCATCACCGTCGCCGGGGCCGCCCCAAAAAACGGTCCAAGTACAGCCCCGACAAACCCGAGAAGCCTCCTCCGTTGATGAATGGTGGCGAGATGCTCGCCGAAGGACCATCATCGGAGGGCGCTGCCAGGGTGGTTCCAGCGATGGACGCCGTGGTCAAGGTGTTCTGCGTTCACACGGAGCCCAATTTCTCGCTTCCGTGGCAGAGAAAGAGGCAGTACAGCTCGAGTAGTAGCGGGTTTGTTATTGGAGGCAAAAGGGTTTTGACGAATGCACATTCTGTGGAGCATTTTACTCAGGTTAAGGTCAAGAAGCGTGGGTCTGATACTAAGTATTTGGCTACTGTGCTTGCTATTGGGACTGAATGTGATATTGGTAATGATCCTTAATTTGTTTATATAAATTGTGTTTCGAAGGAAGTTCACAACTTGATGTTGTTGTTACCCAGTTTGAGATATTTTGTTGATGGTATTTTTGGAGTTTTATTAGTTGACTGGTAAAAGCTACTTTTTTCAATACCTGGTTCTTTCTGATATCAGCATTGGGTGGTTTGGATTTTTACTTTATTGTAAGACTGGTTGTGATTGTGCTAGAGTTTTTGGTTAAGCGGATTCCACTAGTTGAAGTCACAAAATTTAAATTGGGTTTCATAATGAATGAAGAGCCAGTGCGAAGTAACTTGAGGGACAACAGCTGGGCAAAGAATCATGTTCCGTTCAAATAACATAGACACTACTGAATATTCTTTAGCATAAGCTGCAGCATATTCTGATTCTGATTGTTACTCTGGGGACTGAGATGTCAATCAGATTTTGAATTGTGATGTTGCTCAATTTGCAACATTTGTTTTATATGAAAATATGCAATAACACTGAAATTCAGAATGAAACGAATTTCAACAAATCTCAAAAGCCAACCGCCAGAAAAAGTGAAGTACAGAGGAAAGAATACAAAGAAGGCAGATGTAAGATAAGATGAATCCTTGTAATGGTAAAGTAATCTAGTGGGAATTATGTCAGAGTAAGGGATCCGGACTAACCAATGAGTGTGTCTATACTAAGAGATGTAGGAATAACTCTTGTAATTTAGCTTAGATGTGTATTGTATGGTGGAAGTTGTGTTACCTTGTCCTGATGTGCGGATTTGGAAATGGAATTTTATGTTTAACAAAATTTTGCTTTCTATAATTTGCAGCCATGCTAACAGTTAATGATGATGAGTTTTGGGAGGGTGTCTCACCTGTTGATTTTGGGGATCTGCCTTCACTTCAAGATGCTGTTACTGTTGTTGGTTACCCAATTGGAGGGGACACAATTTCTGTCACAAGTGGTGTTGTGTCACGTATAGAGATTTTGTCCTATGTTCATGGTTCAACAGAGCTTCTAGGTTTGCAGGTTATAATCTTGTAACTCTTTCCTTTTATTTGGTACAATATAATGTTATATGGGATGTAATTACTATTATAGTACGTCATTCATTCCCTATACGTAAATAGTTGGATGAAATTTGTAACACACATATTCTCTTTATTGGTGTACTTATAATTAAATGGGTCAACTTATGTACTGCTTATTGGTATTTTATATTCCATTATATCCTTGGTTAGTCTATTGCATGACATCCTACAAAATAACGAAATACTACCTAGTGTTTTTATGGTGGATGCATCATGCAGCTTTTTATATACACCTTTTCTTATATCTGCAGATAGATGCTGCTATAAACTCGGGAAACTCTGGTGGTCCAGCCTTTAATGATAGAGGCAAATGTGTGGGCATTGCATTCCAGTCTCTTAAACATGAAGATGTTGAAAATATCGGATATGTTATACCCACACCGGTTATTTTGCACTTCATCCGAGATTATGAGAAAAATGGAGCATATACAGGTAACTATTCTGCTTGCTTACTATCTATCGATGTGGCCTGTGTAACACAACATGGACACTTGTAAATAAATTGCAAGTGGTTTAACTGCATAATGTTATATCCAGATGACTATTGATTAAATCTGACAATCACATTGTACATGCTAGGATTCCCATTTCTTGGGATTGAATGGCAGAAAATGGAAAATCCAGACTTGCGAATAGCAATGGGTATGAAGCCTGATCAGAAAGGTGTTCGTATCAGAAGAATTGATCCCACTGCTTCAGAATCCGAAGTTTTGAAGCCCTCAGACATTATTCTCAGCTTTGATGGGGTGAATATTGCCAATGATGGAACTGGTTAGTTTCTTTTTATGTCATGGCATATATCTGATTACTGATACTTTTTCAGTTGCACATTGGCATGAATGCTTGTTTAATTTGCTTGATGGAGATTATTGGCATTACCACATATTTTGAACTTCATGATGCTTGCTCTATCATATGTGAAGACCCCTCATTTTCTTGATTTTCAGTTCCCTTTCGACATGGAGAGCGCATAGGTTTCAGCTACCTTATCTCCCAAAAGTATACAGGAGATAGTGCAGCTATTCAAGTTCTCCGTGATTCTGAGTCTTTAAGTTTTGATATCAAACTTTCAACTCACAAAAGGCTCATTCCACCTCATGTGAGGGGCAGACCACCTTCTTATTATATTATTGCTGGATTTGTCTTCACAACTGTCTCAGTTCCCTACCTGCGTTCTGAGGTGTGTGATTCAGTTATATTATCTGTTTCTGTTGTCATTTATTTTTAGTGTCAACATGTGTGAATTATTGCCTTGAAGTTGAGAATGATCACTTTTCGTTAATGAAATTTGCGTGATGATGCTGAAATAATTTAGTTCTTGTACCTGATTTTCATAAAACTCTGGAATTTTAAGCTAATACTTGTCATTGCTGAAAATTTTTTGATGGTATGTGTTACATTGTTACAATATTTTTGTGTACATTTGTGAAGTATGGCAAAGATTACGAGTACGAAGCTCCTGTCAAGCTTCTGGATAAACTTCTGCATTCAATGCCACGATCACCAGATGAGCAGCTTGTTGTGGTTTCTCAGGTCTCCCCTCTTTATTTGCTATTATTCATTTTACCGATCTGTGCTTCCAAACTATTATCTTACTGGAGGATTTCTTGAAGGTGCTTGTTGCGGACGTGAATATTGGGTATGAGGACATTGTCAACACTCAGGTGGTTGACCCGTTGTCTGTAACTAGTGATAATTTCAGTATTGATGTAGCATACTATTGAATATTGTTTTTTTTATGGTTGTATACAGGTCCTTGCTTTCAATGGTAAGCCTGTAAACAATTTAAGGAGCTTAGCCAACATGGTGGAGAGCTGTGATGATGAGTTTTTGAAATTTGATCTAGAATATGAACAGGTTTCCTCTCTCTTTGTACATACATACATATATACATATGTATATTTATATTCTTATTTGTGTCTTACCACCCTGATATTTTCATCTTTTTATTTATATAGATTGTGGTTCTCCAGACGAAAAATGCCAAAGCAGCAACTGTAGATATTCTAACAACACACTGCATTCCTTCTGCAATGTCTGATGATCTTAAGCGATGAATTTGGGTCAGAGCTCAGGCATTCTGCAATATTGTTGTTGTAGCCTGGATGCCATCCCTTTCCATTTATCTTTACAAAAACCAGGACAAAATATCTGCTAGATTCTTGAGGGTGGATTTCCTAGGTTTTTGTTCTTGGATGGAGCTTCTCTGCAGATGTTGAGGGATGATTATCTTACGTGATAACATTACCGGAAGAAGTCACAACAAATTGATAGTTTCCTGCTAGTACCACAGCAAGAATAGTTCAGTATACGATTAGCAAATCGTATTGGCTGTCTTGATTTGTAGTCTTTATCTTATTTTACCACGGGTCAAATTAGTATTAAGTAGCATTGTTACATTGTGGGGAGCTGATATTTCTTGCGATGAGCCACCAGCAGAACATGTGGAAAATTCAATGAGATGGAGTTGATTGAATCCATGAATTGCTGATCTGCGTACAGATCACAAAATTCACTTTTTGTTTCAGGATTATAATAATGCTGCCAAGGTGTTAAAAGGACGGGATTTTTGAGCTTTTGCTCCTGCCTTTCTCATTTAGCATTTAGGCGCCATTTGTATTCCTGAAGATAAATATCCAACCCGTAGCTGCTGATGTTATATACACCTACTAGGTTTCAATCGACAGACTATTATTTTATAGGTTTCTACAAGGTCAACTAGTTTTAAGTCAAGTCATTTATGTCCCTTTGATAAAGATTGTTCTTTGATTTTTAAACTTTCTAAATATGACATTGTTAGAGGTTTGTCTAAGATAAAATTTGTTAAAGACCACTTGTGTCGATCTTGCTTGAAAGGCAAACATGTTAGAGAATCATTCAAACCAAAGAAAGAAATATGAACATTTAGAATACTTGAACTTGTTCATATGGATTTAATTGGACCATTTAGGCATGTTATTCTAAGTGGTAAATTATATGTTCTTGTTATTGTTGATGATTTCTCTAGATTCACTTAGGTGAGATTTCTTGCAAATAAAAGTGATATCTTTAACGAGTTTGCTAAGTGGTATAGATTGGTTCAAAATGAAAAGAACTTGGCAATTGTTGCAATAAGAACTGATTATGGAGGTGAGTTTGATTGTGAGCTATTTGAAAGACTTGTGACAAATATGGAGTGGAGCACAACTTCTCATCACTAAGAACTCTACAAAAAAATGGTGTAGTAGAAAGAAAGAATCGTTCACTTGAAGAAATGAGTAGAACAATGTTGAATAAATATAATCTATCTATATCATTTTGGGCGGAAGCAATCAATACCGCTTGCTATGTCATCAATAGAGTACATCTAAAAGGAGACAAAAACAAGACACCATACGAGTTATGGAAAGGTAAGAAACTCAATATATCATATTTTCATCATTTTGGTTGTAAAGTATTTATTCATAATAATGGAAAGAATAACTTAGGAAAATTTGATTCAAAATTTGATGTAGGTGTGTTTCTTGGTTATTCACTAATTAGTAAGGCATTTAGAGTTTATAATAATAGAAATAAGTGTGTTGAAGAAAATATTCATGTTAAATTCGATGATACAATTTCACCCCCGAGAAAGGTTTGTTTTGATGATAACGCAGGAAGTTCAGGCAATGAAGTTGAAGAAATAGAATCCAAAATTGAAGAAGCAAAGTTGGATGAAGAAGATCATGTACCTAGCACTACAACATGGTAAAAGTAAAGAATCATCCTATGGAGCAAGTAATTGGAAGCTTGGATGATGGTTTAAGAACAAGGAAGAAAACATATGAACATATGAGCAATTCAACCTTCATCTCATTGGTAAAACCCAAGAACATAAAAGAGGCTCTTGAAGATGAAAATTAGTTGTTGGCTATGCATGAAGAGCTTAATCAATTTAAAAGGAATAATGTATGGGATTTGGTAGCTCCACTAAAGGACAAAACCATCATTAGAGTCAACTGGGTGAATATGATCAAATTTGATGAAAATAGTGATGCTATCAAGAACAAATCAAGGTTAGTAGCTCAAGGATTTTATCAAGAAGAAGGTTTTGATTATAATGAAACATATGCACCGGTGGCTCGATTGGAAGCAATTAGTTGCTATGTGCTTTTGCTTCTCATAAGAAGATCAAGCTTAATCAAATAGACGTCAAAAGTGCATTTTTCAATGGCTACATTCAAGAGGAAGTTTATGTCAAACAACCTCCTGGTTTCGAAGATCATAAACATCCAGATTATGTCTACAAACTCAAGAAGGCACTATATGTATTAAAGCAAGTACTTAGGGCATGATATGAAATGTTAAGTACTTTTCTAACCTAAAATGGTTACATACGTGGTAAAGTTGATAATACCTTGTTTATAAAGCATGTTGATCATGATATGTTAGTTTGTCAAATTTATGTTGATGATATTGTTTTTGGTGCTACTAATGAATCTTTGTGCAAAGAATTTAGTGATTTGATGCAAAGTGAATTTGAGATGAGCATGATGGGAGAGCTCAAGTTCTTTCTTGGGTTACAAATCAAGCAATTCAAAGATGGCATCTTCATTCACCAATCCAAGTACACAAAAGAGCTTCTAAAGAAGTTCAACATGGAAGGATGCAAAGATGCAAAAA
>JAOTAY010000036.1:10691-21104 GCA_025629805.1 Erythroxylum baracoense | reverse complement strand
TCATATTGCAAGTCGACTATCATCAATCAGACCTGTTAGTTGGATAAATGGACAAGTCGACTATCATGCTATTAGTCCACTATTCCAAGAACGAAGCTGAAAGATTCATGAAAAACATTTGTGCTAGTCAACTATCACTTGAAAAATAAGTTGACTATGATGTACTAGTCGACTATTACATACCGACTAGTCTACTATCAGTTACAACTGAACAAAATTTGACCTTGTCAAATGATTTCAAATGGGAGCAAATCTTTATACAACAGCTAGGAGCATTCTACAACGGCTAGGAGAGTTCTACAACAGCTAGTAACATCTTGAAGCCTGCAAATAAATGTCTTCACTTCAGAGGAATGACATATACAAGTCCAAAGAGAATCATATGTGCTATAGTGAAAAATTATCCTCTCATTGCTCTCAATTTGCTTCTTAGCATATCCTGATTGTATTCAGCTATACTAAGCTTTATTACTTCATTAATATCATTGTTATTCTTGTGAGTTGAGTGATTAGAGAAGAATCACCTGGGAGGTAAGATTTGTGCCGGGAAAACAAATCATCTGTAAGGGTAGCTTGAGCTGGAAGTCAAGTTGATTGAAAAGTTCATACTAAACTAAAAAGTATGCGGTAAAAAGCGTTCATAAAATCCTAAGTGAGAGCTTAGGTAGAGGATGTAGGTCTTAGCACTGAATCTCTATAAATATTGTGTTCCTCTCTTCTCTACTATTTTATATTTCGATTTGTTTTTGTTTGTCTCGTGTGTTTTTAATTTTCTATTTTGTAACACTTTGTGAAAAATTTAAAAGATCTATTCAACCTCCCTTCTAGATCGTTTTTCAATGAATATATATCTTTTCAAATTATAGTTGTTAATACATAGAATAACTTGTAATGTATAATTGTGTCCATAAATTCTACGATTTGATTGTTTGCCCGTACAGTTTAAGGCCTCGGGAGTTCGTTCTAGGCATTCAAGTTGGATTCCAGAAGGTAAGTCTTATTGCAGTCATCTGTTTGGTTGGTAATGTAATTTCTATTATTGAAATAATTTAATAATAAATAATTTAGGAAATTAATTAAATTATTTTTATTTTAATCACTTATATTTATTAGTAAATTTAGTAATAAATTATTATACTTTCTGTGGAACACATTTGTTGCAGTTGAATCGGGAAGATGCTGTTTGCGTAAAGGTTGTTTTGAACTAGTTATAAAAGGAACCAAATAGTTGACCTCGTGGATGAGCAAAGCATGTAATCAGAGACAGAGAGAGCAGAGGAACAATACCTTCTAAGATGAAGAGTGTGGTCGAAGAAGACTCCTTAAAGGCACCCGAAGGGCTTGAACGTGATCACCAAACATGGCCCTTTCGTGCGTATGCATTTCTCATCGTACTACCAAAAAAGGCCTGGAGAGTGGAGAGTGGAGAGTGGAGAGTGGAGAGTGAGAGAGATTACAAGTAAGAACTTTGTAGATCCCGAATCTTTTTTCTTATTTTTGCTTAATTTCTTTATTATGATTTATTTTCTTTATGAATTCATAATTTTAAAGTGTTACGAATTCTAAAACACTACAAATCATTGAACTTGATCTAAATAATAAGTGATTTTAACTCTTCTAGAGATCATCGAAAGGTTGTTAGGCTGGCTTATGAGAATTTGGTTCACTAGTCACGGCTTTGACACTACAAAAATAGAATTGATGTTTTTTGATGCACTCGTAAAGTTGTGGTGCTAGTTGGAGGATCCATTGGCACAACAATGCTTGGCTTTGAGATCCTTTAGCACAGGCTTGGAAATTAATACTTCGAGGAACATAACTCTGATTATTCCCTAAGCATTGAGAAACCTCGCAGGCAATTAGGAGGACAGAAGAGAAAGACGCAACGGATTGAGCCATTGAGGGGACTTTATAGGGGGATAGAGTTGGGACTTTGTGGGGAGACGATTCAAATAATTATGACCACGAGGAGAGACGATGCCATTTTATTATAAGAGGTGTGGGCTTCAGGGTAGTTGGCATATTTTTGTCGTCTCTAGTAATATCTATATTTTATAAGAAGATATCAACAGATAAAAGGCCAAAAGACCATTTTTACCCCCAACTTTTATGCTGAAGTCTAATTTAACCTTTAACATTTTAATGCGTCCAAAACGACCCCTGATATTTGCAAAATGTTCGGAATGAACTTTAGTTCGTATAACATTCAAAACAACGCCAGACTAACAAAATGAGTAATGGATTGGACGTTTGACGTATTTTTGTTTTCATCTGACGGTTTTTTCATTTTGTTACACTGAGACCGTCGAAAATTAACGTGGAAATTTTTTAAAAATAGAGATGGGTCTACTACATAAAAGCTTTCATAAATTAAAGTTGCGAATACCGTATTAAATTTGGTACTAGATTAGATTATGGTACGGTATTGTATCGGTATCGGTTAATATCAGGTATCGTTTCAGGAAATTTTTTAAATTTATGAAATAGTCCCTGAAATTTTTTAAAATTTGCAAAATAGTCCATTGGTATATTGTATAGTTGTATACTGTATACTTTACAAGTTTACATCAACCCTATTTCTAAAAATCATAATAATTAATAATAATCACAATTAATATGAAATAACAGTATTTTTAAATATTTCAGATATAAATAATAACCACAATTAATATAAAAAAGGCAATCATCATAGTACAAATTTAAAAATAAAAATAATACAAAATATTTAAAATATTACAATAATTCAATTCAATCATTTTAATAAATAATAATTATATCAAAAGTTCAAAACATCAATTAAAAAGAACAATAAATATCCTTAACTTTTATAATTGACGAGGAAACATTCAAGTTGAAGTTAGACCTGAAACAAAAATATTTACAATTACATTACATATATAGAATTTAATATAAACTGATAAACATCAAATGTAAGTAAAATTAAAAGAAGAGGAAAAAATAACCTGAAATAAAATTCAATTGTCAATGGGAAGATACCAGCTATAACTGCACTAACTCCAGTTATCATTTTGTATAAGATCCTTACAATTGAGAGGAGCTTCATCATCATTATCATTCAAATTTAATGCACCAAATGACATGTTAATGCTTTCCCATCCAAGATTATCTTCTAAGTCATTGACATCTACTAAATTCAGTTCTTCAGAAACCCAATCCGTTAAAAGATTAATATTATCAATGGAAATTGGATCAGTTGAACTACTTTTACTATTAAGACTCTTAATAAACAATAAAATTTAATTATTATAAAATTATAAGAAATTATATCAAAATTAATAATGATAATAATGATAATAACATAACTTTCCCGAAGCTTTAAATTGTAATGAATAAAAACCAAGTCATTCAACCTCTTATGGTCCAATCTATTCTTTTTTTTGGTGTGGATAAATTCAAATGTGCTTTAGTTTCATTTACAGCCTGTTACACTCACACATAACTTAAAATCTGAATTGCAAACCTTTCCAATTCTGGAACACCATTTTCGAATTGATCCCATCAAGAAACTGTAAGTTATAAGAAAAAAAAAGTAACATTATAAACAAAATAAAGTGATAATTAATTTTCAACAAATAAGAAAAAGGAAATAGCTAATAACTGGAGAAAGTTTTCCTCTTTGTCAAATGGCAATCGACATTCCAAAATCCCCGTAAGACAACTTATAAAGCTCCAATTGTGAGCTTAAAAGATCTTACATTGCGTCAATGTTAACAATTGTTATAATAGATAGAAACATTCCTCTATTAACTTTAGCTTGCTTATTAAGATCCAGTCTAAAATAAACACTAGGATTCAAAAATACCCCAGCTGTAAACAACGGAGAAGAAAGTTGTCTTTCCCTTCTCTCATTAACGATTGAAAGATGTGGTGTGTACAAGGAAGGCCTATATTTCAGATTGGCCTTGATTGTTTCTGTCGCTTTCTCCATAGCATCAAAAATATAACCCATTGTTAGATTTTCTTCATTATCAGCCAAGCCAAACACCCTCACCAAAGGCTCACAAACTTGGATAACAAATTGACATTGAGACCAAAGTTCTCTATCTTCCAGTATAATATTACAAACCTCTACTCTAGCATTAAACCTAGCATGATGAGATGCAATCTAGTTATCACTTGTCAGCATTTGTCTTAACTCTTTCTTCATCGAAACAAAAACCTGAAGTGATAAGAAATTTGTTGCAAATTTTGTCACAGCAAGACGACACAAATTCCTACCATTGCTAAATTCCTTTCTCGTCAAATTCAATACCCATGCATGATTATAAATGAACTTTGTCACTTTTTTAGCTTTTTGCATAGTATCATCAATAACAAGAAAATACCTAGGATCTCCTATATTCTCCAGCATTAGGTCAATGCAATGTGCAATACAAGGAGTCCAAAAAAAAGAATTATACATATTCTGCAACCTTTTTCTTGCCACTTTATAAGTGGAATCATTGTCAGTAATAAACTGAACAATATTTTCAGGCCCTACTTCATTCACAACTTCATCAAATATTCCAAACAAAGTCTCAGTATTTCTAATAAGGCCAAATGCATCAATAGATTTTAAAAACATAGAGTCGTTTGTAGAATAAACTAAAAAATTAATAATAGGCTCTTGTCTCCTATTTGTCTAACTATCACCCATGATTGAATATCCATAAGTACCCCAATTCACTCTTCTTTCTGCAAAATAACTTCTAATTTTAGAAACATAACAACTCAAAAGTTTACCTCTTAAGTCATTAATCGAAGGACCTTTGTATCCCAGACTATAAGAGGCTATTACATCCATCATAGGTTGATAATAATTAGATTGAGAAGCATTAAATGATGAACCTGTATCGTACCACCATCTAGCTACTGCTATATTGACATTGTGGGCCATATCTCTTGATTGCGTTATACTACGAATTGAAGGGTGAGCTCCAGTAGTTGTTTATGGTGCAAAGAACCTAGTCACATGCCTTCTTCTCTTCCTCACATTAGGTTCAAATACTTATTCTTCAGCCTAAGATGGAACACTACCAGTACCACTATCACAACCACCGTTAGCATTTCCATAATCGCCACGGAAACTAGAAAACAAACTTCCACTACTAATTTCAAAATTTAACCTTTCCCTTCTATCTCACTCATGTTGATACTCATCAACCAATATTTTCATTTTCCACTTCACATCATGGCTTACTTTTTTACAGGGTTCTCCATCTCCTTTAACCCCATCAAAATGCTTCTTCAATCGGGTGATTTCTCCACCTTTTAAATGTTTGTTACAAAACAAGCAAATTGTATGATTCTTTATACCTGGGACTAATGTAGCATGAGCCTAAGCTGGATCATTATATCTTCCTGAAGTAGTTTGATTAAGAGTAGTTAAACTTCCTTCATTTATCTGTAACAAAAATATGAAGATGTTAGTTTTGTAAGAAATTAATCCTTTAGTAGTTTTATTAACAAAATTAGTAGTGCTAAGTCCTTCATAAGGCAATGATATGTAAAGAACCTCCCAAACCATTACCATATAGATTTTTTTACTAATTATCCTCTTACAATAATCAAGATGAATCAAGAAGATTAGAGATAATAAAATATTCCACTACAAATTTGGATAAGATTATTAGAATTAAATTGAAATTTAAAAACTAGTATATACCTTAAACATTTCAATTAATTACGACTTCTTAAACAAATAATAAAGAATTAATTTAATCTAAAATTTAATAACTCAAACTTTAGACATATCCAAAATAGTTAATTCTAATTGTTGTTTTTCTATATGAATATGATGCATTTGAGCTCTTTCAATTTAGCTTTTTTTCGTGTATGTTTAGACAAATTTTCTTTTCTTCAGGTAATGGTAATGTAATTGTACTTACAGCTACATGCTTATGTTTATAGAAACTTGGTCAAATATAGGAACAACTAGGAGAAAAGTCAAATAGGTTTCCTTTGTTTATATATATATATATAAGGGGCAAAAACATTAAATTGACGTGAAAAGCAAGTAAACAAAACATTAGGTTATTATTGCAATAAATTGAAAGTTGGAATATTTTAGCGCCATTTTTCAAAATTCGAGCCAGTATTATAAAATTGAGTAAATTTTAAGATTTTTTACAATTAACCATATTTAAAAAAATATTATTAGATAATATTAAAGAAATATTTATGATTTAAATAATATTTTAATGATATCTACTTGAATTGCAGTTTGGATTCATGGATTGAATTTCGTTCCAGGTTATTTTTCAACGGGAGGATACTCGCTATAACTATACTGACCCTATTTATCATTTAGTAAAAAATCCACATATTTGAGAGGAGCTTCTTCGTCATTATCATTCAAATTTAATGCACCAAATGACATGTCAATGCTTTCCCATCCAAGATTATCTTCTAAGTCATTGACATCTACCAAATTCGGTTCTTTAGAAACCCAATCTGTCAAAAGATCAATATTATCAATGAAAATTGGATCAGTTGAACTACTTGTACTATTAAGACTCCTAGTAAACAATAAAATTTAATTATTAGAAAATTATAAGAAATTATATCGAAATTAATGATGATAATAATGACAATATTATACCTTTCCCGAAGGTTTAAATTGTAAAGAACAAAAACCAAGTCATTAAACCTCTTATGCTCTAATCTATTTCTTTTTTGGAGTGAATAAATTCAAATGTACTTCAGTTTCGTTCATAACCGGTTGCACTCACACATTGACTTAAAATTCGAATTACAAACCTTTTCAATTTTGGAACTTTATTTTCGAGTTGATCTCACCAAAAAACTGGAAGTTATAAGATAACAAAAGTAGTGTTATAAACAAAATAAAGTGATAATTAATTTTAAACAAATAAGAAAAAGGAAGTAACTAATACCTGGAGAAAGTTTCCCTCTTTGTCGAATAGAAATCGGCATTCCAAAATTCCCATAAGACAAATTATAAAGCTTCATTTGTAAGCTTAAGAGATCTTGCATCACGTTAATATTAGCAATTGTTGTAATAGTTAAAAACATTCCTCTATTAACTTCAGCTTGCTAACTAAGATCCAGTCTAAAATAAACACTAGGATTCAAAAATGCCCTAGCTCTAAACAACGAAGAAGAAAGTTATTTTTCCCTTCTCTCATTAATGATTGAAATATATGGTGTATACAAAGAAGGCCTATGTTTCAGATTGGCCTTGATTGTTTCCGTCACTTTCTCCATGGCATAAAAAATATAACCCATTGTTGGCTTTTATTCACTATTAGCGAAGCGAAGCACCCTCACCAAAGGCTCACAAACTCGGATAACAAATTGACATTAAGACCAAAATTCTCTATCTTCCAATATAATATTACAAAACTCCACTCCAGCATTAGACCTAATAGCTAATATGCAATCCACTAATCACTTGTAAAAATTTGTCTTAAATCTTTCTTTATCGAAACAAAAGACTGAAGTGATAAGAAATTTGTTACAAATCTTGTCATAGTAGGACGACACAAATTCCTACCATTGGTAAATTCCTTTCTCATCAAATTCAATACTCATACACAATTATAAATGAACTTTGTCACCCTTTTAACTTTCTGCATAGTCTCATCAATAATAGAAAAATACCTAGGTTCTCCTATATTCTCCAACATTAGGTCAATGCAATGTACAACACAAAGAGTCCAAAAAAAGAATTATACGTATTCTGTAACCTTTTTTCTGCCTCTTTATAAGCAGAATCATTGTCAGTAATAAACTGAATAATATTTTCTAGCCCTACTTCATTCACAACTTCATCAAATATCGCAAATAAAGTCTCAGTATTTCTAATAAGGCCAGATGCATTAATAAATTTCAAAAACATAGAGCCATTTGTAGAATAAACCAAATTGTCCAACCATCACACATGATTGAACATCCATAAGTACCTTAATTCACTCTGCTTTTTACCAAATAACTTCTAATTTTAGAAATAGAACAACTCAAAAGTTTACCTCTTAAGTCATCAATCGAAGGACCTTTGTATCCAGGACCATAAGAGGCTACTTCATCCATCATTGGTTGATAATAATAAGATTGAGAAGTATTGAATGATAAACCTATATAATACCACTATCAAGCTACTGCCATATCGACATTGTGAGCTACATCTCCTGATTGCATTGCACTATGAATTGAAGGTTGGGCTCTAACAGTTGTTTGTGGTGCAAAAAAACTAGTCACCTGCCTTCTTCTCTTCCTCACATCAAGTTCAAGTACTTCTTCTTGGGCCTGAGATGGAACACTGCCAGTACCACTACCACCACTACCACTACCACTACCACTTTCAGCATTTCCACAATCACCACAGAAACTAGAAAACGAACTTCTACTACCAATTTCAAAATTCAACCTTTCCTTTCTATCTTTCTCATGTTGATATTCTTCAGTCAATGTTTTTATTTGTCACTTCACATAATGACTTACTTTTTTACAAGGTTCTACATCTCCTTTAACCCCAGCTAAATGCTTCTTCAATCAGGTAATTCCTCCACCTTTCAAATGCTTATTTCAAAACAAGCAAATTGTATTATTCTTCATACCTGGGACTAATGCAGCATGAGCTCAAGCTAGATAATTATATTTTCCTAAAGTAGTTTGATCAGGAGTAGTTGAACTTCCTTCTATTTATCTGTAACAAAAAATGAATATGTTAATTTTGTAAGAAATTAATCCTTTAGTAGTTTTATCAACAAAATTAGCAGTAATAACGTTAAGTCCTTCATAAAGCAATGATATGTAAAGAACCTCCCAAACCATTACCACATAGTTTTTTTTTACTAATTGTCCTCTTACAATAATCAAGATGAATCAAGAAGATTAAGGATAATAAAATATTCCCCTGTAAATTTGGATAAGATTATTAGAATTAAATTGAAATTTAAAAACTAGTATACACCGTAAAAATTGCAATTTCTAAACTTCGAATTTTCAAGCAAAAAAGTGTTAATTAGATGATTAACTTTGAATCTAACTCTAATTACAACCCTAACTTTAATCCCTTGTTAACTTTAACTCTTAACTAAAAAATAGTAAAGCAGGCAAGCAGCTACAAGATAAAAGAACAAAAAATGTGTTCTAAAATACGTCAACATATTAACAATATTCATTTTAGTAAATGGAAAAATTATGACACAACATAAGGTATTGATTCAAGCAATAAAATTACATAATAGAGGAGACAGATACGTAAAAATGATTTTACTATAGAAGGATCCATAATTTTGATTAGTTTTTGAATTATGATTTTGGAAGACTTCATTGATTCATTCCTATAAAATCCTATTGTCAACCCAACTCAACCAACTGCCCAAACGTCGAGTAATTGAGTATCCTGCTAACAAAGATCAAAACACTAAAGGCATGTGATTTTACAGAGAAAACTAGGATTGATCTTTGAAATTTTCTTTTATAGATAATAAACGATGGGAACTTTGAAATTTAGATCCGAGTTAGTTAATAACAAAACTAAGGGCTGTTGTTTATTTTTAATTTTCTATTTTTATTTTCAAATTTAGTAAACAAAATTTGTTTGTTTTAAACCACAAATGAACTGCACCAACCAAATCATTACCATTTACCACATAGTAACATACGAATTTCATATTTTCATTACCATAACCAACCGGACCATTACCAAAA
The DNA here is from genome assembly GCA_025629805.1 of Erythroxylum baracoense. Lineage (NCBI taxonomy): Eukaryota > Viridiplantae > Streptophyta > Magnoliopsida > Malpighiales > Erythroxylaceae > Erythroxylum > Erythroxylum baracoense. The sequence goes on along the minus strand of JAOTAY010000036.1, from coordinate 11,426 downwards.
CCTACTAAAACCATACTCTTTTCATTCAATTCAACTTCAAATTCAATCCATAATATCCATTATCCAACTCCAAGTCTCCAACCAATGACTATCAAAGTCACAAATCCTTCACAATTTCATTCCATTAACGAGAAACAATCACAATTCACAACACAAACAATTAATCAAAAACATTCTAACACAAATTGAAAAAAACACACCCAACCAAACAAAAATTCACAATCAGTGATGGGTGACTCAGGTTGGGTCAAGATCTGGGTATTGTTCCTAGACCTGATAGCTAGTTGGTTGGCAAACATCAAAGACTAGAGAGCACAGAGCAGAGTCAATGGTGGTTGGTCGAGGAGGATGGCCAAAGGCTCAGTGATGACAGGCAACGTCGTGGGTGGAGGAAGATGTCCGAAGTTTGGAAGATAACATCGCATGACCACCACTGGAGCACCGACCACTATCAAGGAGTGGAGAGGATGAAGAGAGCAATAGAAAGGATGATTATGGCTTAGTTTGGGGGAGCGGTGGCGGTTGATAACTTGTTAAAATGATAAGTACTTATGTGTTTGGGATTGTTATTTTGGTAACTGCTGAAACGTGAAAATAGATGTTTGACAAGTACGGTTGCAATTGTTGAAAAGAGATAAAATGACTAAAAAGTCCATTTATTTAATAAATTATTAATTGTTGTATAAATAATTAAAAAATATATTATTAGTCATATAAAATTAAAATTATAAATAA